>CAJZBX010000335.1:0-299129 GCA_914767735.1 Anoplius nigerrimus | reverse complement strand
AAAGAGGATCACAAAAATCGCAAGCGGAGCCTCCTAAGTGCATTATTTTCGAAGTTACAGCCAAAAAACCAAAGACTTGATTAATCGAGGAAGAGCCTTGGTCGACCACTATTACTGAAACAATATTTTTTTTTAAAGATGAGCTGTCGCTCATAGTCCTATCTTAAGGTACGCGTCGACAGCTTCCAGAAAATGTATGATTATCATAGGTTTCGATCGGTGTTTTCGAAAGTTACAGGCGATTAAAGAAAATCGACGAAACGGTAAGGAATACATACCCCTTGCAATTTATTTCGGCAAAAAATGGAAAGTTTTTCGGTCGACTCGTTCTTATATATGCTTAAAGAGGATGGAAAGAGGATCACAAAAATCGCAGGCAGAGCCTTCTAAGTGCATTATTTTCGAAATTACAGCCAAAAAACCCACGACTTGAATAATCGAGGAAGAGCCTTGGTCAACCACTACTACAGAAACATTATTTTTTTTTAAAGATGGGCTTTCGCTGATGGCCCTATCTTAAGGTACGCGTCGAGAGCTTCAAGAAAATGTATGATTATCATAGGTTTCGATCGGTGTTTCGAAAGTTACAGGCGATTATAGAAAATCAAGGAAACGGTAAGGAATACATGCCCCGTGCAATTTATTTCGGCAGAAAATGGAAAGTGTTTCGGTCGACTTGTACTTTAACGCGCTTAAAGCGGATGGAACGAGGAGCACAAAAATCGCAGGCAGAGCCTTCTAAGTGCATTATTTTCAAAGTTATAGCCAAAAAACCAAAGACTTGATTAATCGAGGAAGAGCCTTGGTCGACCACTACAACTGAAACCATTTTTTTTTTAAGATGGGCTTTCGCTGGTAGTCCTATCTTAAGGTACGCGTCGAGAGCTTCAAGAAAATGTAAGATTATCATAGGTTTCGATCGGTGTTTCGAAAGTTACAGGCGATTAAAGAAAATCGAGGAAACGGTAAGGAATAAATACCCCTTGCAATTTATTTCGGCAAAAAATGGAAAGTGTTTCGGTCGACTTGTGCTTATACGTGCTTAAAGAGGATGGAAAGAGGATCACAAAAATCGCAGGCAGAGCTTTCTAAGTGCATTATTTTCGAAGTTATAGCCAAAAAACCAATAACTTGATTAATCGAGGAAGAGCCTTGGCCGACCACTACAACTGAAACAATTTTTTTTTAAAGATGGGCTTTCGCTGATAGTCCTATCTTAAGGTACGCGTCGAGAGCTTCAAGAAAATGTATGATTATCATAGGTTTCGATCGGTGTTTCGAAAGTTACAGGCGATTATAGAAAATCAAGGAAACGGTAAGGAATACATGCCCCGTGCAATTTATTTCGGCAGAAAATGGAAAGTGTTTCGGTCGACTTGTACTTTAACGCGCTTAAAGCGGATGGAACGAGGAGCACAAAAATCGCAGGCAGAGCCTTCTAAGTACATTATTTTCGAAGTTACAGCCAAAAAACCAATAACTTGATTAATCGAGGAAGAGCCTTGGTCGACCACTACTACTGAAACAATATTTTTTTTAAAGATGGGCTGTCGCTGTTAGTCCTATCACAAGGTACGCGTCGACAACTTCAAGAAAATGTATGATTAGCATAGGTTTCGATCGGTGTTTCGAAAGTTACGGGCGATTATAGAAAATCGAGGAAACGGTAAGGAATACATGCCCCGTGCAATTTATTTCGACAAAAAATGGAAAGTGTTTCGGTCGACTTGTTCTTATACATGCTTAAAGAGGATGTAAAGAGGATCACAAAAATCGCAGGCGGAGCCTCCTAAGTGCATTATTTTCGAAGTTACAGCCAAAAAACCAAAGACTTGATTAATCGAGGAAGAGCCTTGGTCGACCACTATTACTGAAACAATATTTTTTTTAAAGATGAGCTGTCGCTCATAGTCCTTATCTTAAGGTACGCGTCGACAGCTTCCAGAAAATGTATGATTATCATAGGTTTCGATCGGTGTTTCGAAAGTTACAGGCGATTAAAGAAAATCGAGGAAACGGTAAGGAATAAATACCCCTTGCAATTTATTTCGGCAAAAAATGGAAAGTGTTTCGGTCGACTTGTGCTTATACGTGCTTAAAGAGGATGGAAAGAGGATCACAAAAATCGCAGGCAGAGCTTTCTAAGTGCATTATTTTCGAAGTTATAGCCAAAAAACCAATAACTTGATTAATCGAGAAAGAGCCTTGGCCGACAACTACAACTGAAACAATTTTTTTATAAAGATGGGCTTTCGCTGATAGTCCTATCTTAAGGTACGCGTCGAGAGCTTCAAGAAAATGTATGATTATCATAGGTTTCGATCGGTGTTTCGAAAGTTACAGGCGATTATAGAAAATCAAGGAAACGGTAAGGAATACATGCCCCGTGCAATTTATTTCGGCAGAAAATGGAAAGTGTTTCGGTCGACTTGTACTTTAACGCGCTTAAAGCGGATGGAACGAGGAGCACAAAAATCGCAGGCAGAGCCTTCTAAGTGCATTATTTTCGAAGTTATAGCCAAAAAACCAATAACTTGATTAATCGAGGAAGAGCCTTGGTCGACCACTACAACTGAAACCATTTTTTTTTAAAGATGGGCTTTCGCTGGTAGTCCTATCTTAAGGTACGCGTCGAGTGCTTCAAGAAAATGTATGATTATCATAGGTTTCGATCGGTGCTTCGAAAGTTACAGGCGATTATAGAAAATCAAGGAAACGGTAAGGAATACATACCCCTTGCAATTTATTTCGACAAAAAATGGAAAGTGTTTCGTTCGACTTGTTCTTATACATGCTTAAAGAGGATGTAAAGAGGATCACAAAAATCGCAAGCGGAGCCTCCTAAGTGCATTATTTTCGAAGTTACAGCCAAAAAACCAAAGACTTGATTAATCGAGGAAGAGCCTTGGTCGACCACTATTACTGAAACAATATTTTTTTTTAAAGATGAGCTGTCGCTCATAGTCCTATCTTAAGGTACGCGTCGACAGCTTCCAGAAAATGTATGATTATCATAGGTTTCGATCGGTGTTTCGAAAGTTACAGGCGATTAAAGAAAATCGACGAAACGGTAAGGAATACATACCCCTTGCAATTTATTTCGGCAAAAAATGGAAAGTTTTTCTGTCGACTCGTTCTTATATATGCTTAAAGAGAATGGAAAGAGGATCACAAAAATCGCAGGCAGAGCCTTCTAAGTGCATTATTTTCGAAATTACAGCCAAAAAACCAAAGTCTTGATTAATCGAGGAAGAGCCTTGGTCGATCTGTACACTGAAACAATTCTTTATTAAAGAAGGGCTTTCGCTGATCATCCTGACTTGAGGTACGCGTCGAGAGCTTCAAGAAAATGTATGATTATCATAGGGTTCGATCGGTGTTTCGAAAGTTACAGGCGATTATAGAAAATCGAGGAAACGGCAAGGAATACATACCCCTTGAAATTTATTTCGGCAAAAAATGGAAAGTGTTTCAGTCGACTTGTGCTTATAATTTCTTAAAGAGGATGGAACGAGGATCACAAAAATCGCAGGCAGAGCTTTCTAAGTGCATTATTTTCAATGTTACGGCCAAAAAACCAAAGACTTGATTAATCGAGGAAGAGCCTTGGTCTACCACTACTACTGAAACATTATTTTTTTTATGATGGGCTTTCGCTGATAGTCCTATCTTAAGGTACGCGTCGAGAGCTTCAAGAAAATGTATGATTATCATAGGTTTCGATCGGTGTTTCGAAAGTTACAGGCGATTAAAGAAAATCGAGGAAACGGTAAGGAATAAATACCCCTTGCAATTGATTTTGGCAAAAAATGGAAAGTGTTTCGGTCGACTTGTGCTTATACATGCTTAAAGAGGATGCAAATAGGATCACAAAAATCGCAGGCAGAGCCTCCTAAGTGCATTATTTTCGAAGTTATAGCCAAAAAACCAATAACTTGATTAATCGAGGAAGAGCCTTGGTCGACCACTACTACTGAAACAACATTTTTTTTAAAGATGGGCTGTCGCTGTTAGTCCTATCACAAGGTACGCGTCGACAACTTCAAGAAAATGTATGATTAGCATAGGTTTCGATCGGTGTTTCGAAAGTTACGGGCGATTATAGAAAATCGAGGAAACGGTAAGGAATACAAACCCCTTGCAATTTATTTCGGCAAAAAATGGAAAGTGTTTCGGTCGACTTGTGCTTATACATGCTTAAAGAGGATGGAAAGAGGATCACAAAAATCGCAGGCAGAGCTTTCTAAGTGCATTATTTTCGAAGTTATAGCCAAAAAACCAATAACTTGATTAATCGAGGAAGAGCCTTGGTCGACCACTACCACTGAAACAATATTTTTTTTAAAGATGGGCTGTCGCTGATAGTCCTATCACAAGGTACTTGTCGACAGCTTCAAGAAAATGTATGATTATCATAGGTTTCGATCGGTGTTTCGAAAGTTACGGGCGATTAAAGTAAATCGAAGGAAACGGTAAGGAATAAATACCCCTTGCAATTGATTTTGGCAAAAAATGGAAAGTGTTTCGGTCGACTTGTGCTTATACATGCTTAAAGAGAATGGAAAGAGGATCACAAAAAGCGCAGGCAGAGCCTCCTAAGTGCATTATTTTCGAAATTACAGCCAAAAAACCCACGACTTGAATAATCGAGGAAGAGCCTTGGTCGACCACTACTACTGAAACAATATTTTTTTTTAAAGATGAGCTGTCGCTCATAGTCCTATCTTAAGGTACGCGTCGACAGCTTCCAGAAAATGTATGATTATCATAGGTTTCGATCGGTGTTTCGAAAGTTACAGGCGATTAAAGAAAATCGACGAAACGGTAAGGAATACATACCCCTTGCAATTTATTTCGGCAAAAAATGGAAAGTTTTTCTGTCGACTCGTTCCTATATATGCTTAAAGAGAATGGAAAGAGGATCACAAAAATCGCAGGCAGAGCCTTCTAAGTGCATTATTTTCGAAATTACAGCCAAAAAACCAAAGACTTGATTAATCGAGGAAGAGCCTTGGTCGATCAGTACACTGAAACAATTCTTTATTAAAGAAGGGCTTTCGCTGATCATCCTAACTTGAGGTACGCGTCGAGAGCTTCAAGAAAATGTATGATTATCATAGGGTTCGATCGGTGTTTCGAAAGCTACAGGCGATTATAGAAAATCAAGGAAACGGTAAGGAATACATACCCCTTGCAATTTATTTCGACAAAAAATGGAAAGTGTTTCGGTCGACTTGTTCTTATACATGCTTAAAGAGGATGTAAAGAGGATCACAAAAATCGCAAGCGGAGCCTCCTAAGTGCATTATTTTCGAAATTACAGCCAAAAAACCAAAGACTTGATTAATCGAGGAAGAGCCTTGGTCGACCACTATTACTGAAACAATATTTTTTTTTAAAGATGAGCTGTCGCTCATAGTCCTATCTTAAGGTACGCGTCGACAGCTTCCAGAAAATGTATGATTATCATAGGTTTCGATCGGTGTTTCGAAAGTTACAGGCGATTAAAGAAAATCGACGAAACGGTAAGGAATACATACCCCTTGCAATTTATTTCGGCAAAAAATGGAAAGTTTTTCTGTCGACTCGTTCTTATATATGCTTAAAGAGAATGGAAAGAGGATCACAAAAATCGCAGGCAGAGCCTTCTAAGTGCATTATTTTCGAAATTACAGCCAAAAAACCAAAGACTTGATTAATCGAGGAAGAGCCTTGGTCGATCAGTACACTGAAACAATTCTTTATTAAAGAAGGGCTTTCGCTGATCATCCTAACTTGAGGTACGCGTCGAGAGCTTCAAGAAAATGTATGATTATCATAGGGTTCGATCGGTGTTTCGAAAGTTACAGGCGAATATAGAAAATCGAGGAAACGGCAAGGAATACATACCCCTTGAAATTTATTTCGGCAAAAAATGGAAAGTGTTTCAGTCGACTTGTGCTTATAATTCCTTAAAGAGGATGGAACGAGGATCACAAAAATCGCAGGCAGAGCTTTCTAAGTGCATTATTTTCAAAGTTACAGCCAAAAAACCAAAGACTTGATTAATCGAGAAAGAGTTTTGGTCGACCACTACAACTGAAACAATTTTTTTTAAGATGGGCTTTCGCTGATAGTCCTATCTTAAGGTACGCGTCGAGAGCTTCAAGAAAATGTATGATTATCATAGGTTTCGATCGGTGTTTCGAAAGTTACGGGCGATTATAAAAAATCGAGGAAACGGTAAGGAATACAAACCCCTTGCAATTTATTTCGGCAAAAAATGGAAAGTGTTTCGGTCGACTTGTGCTTATACATGCTTAAAGAGGATGGAAAGAGGATCACAAAAATCGCAGGCAGAGCTTTCTAAGTGCATTATTTTCGAAGTTATAGCCAAAAAACCAATAACTTGATTAATCGAGGAAGAGCCTTGGTCGACCACTACCACTGAAACAATATTTTTTTTAAAGATGGGCTGTCGCTGATAGTCCTATCACAAGGTACGCGTCGACAGCTTCAAGAAAATGTATGATTAGCATAGGTTTCGATCGGTGTTTCGAAAGTTACGGGCGATTATAGAAAATCGAGGAAACGGTAAGGAATACAAACCATTTGCAATTTATTTCGGCAAAAAATGGAAAGTTTTTCGATCGACTTGTGCTTATACACGCTTAAAGAGGATGGAACGGGCATCACAAAAATCGCAGGCAGAGCCTCCTAAGTGCATTATTTTCGAAGTTACAGCCAAAAAACCAACGGCTTGATTAATCGAAGAAGAGCCTTGGTCGACCACTACAACTGAAACCATTTTTTTTTTAAGATGGGCTTTCGCTGGTAGTCCTATCTTAAGGTACGCGTCGAGTGCTTCAAGAAAATGTAAGATTATCATAGGTTTCGATCGGTGTTTCGTAAGTTACAGGCGATTATAGAAAATCGAGGAAACGGCAAGGAATACATACCCCTTGCAATTTATTTCGGCAAAAAATGGAAAGTGTTTCAGTCGACTTGTGCTTATAATTCCTTAAAGAGGATGGAACGAGGATCACAAAAATCGCAGGCAGAGCTTTCTAAGTGCATTATTTTCAAAGTTACAGCCAAAAAACCAAAGACTTGATTAATCGAGAAAGAGTTTTGGTCGACCACTACAACTGAAACAATTTTTTTTAAGATGGGCTTTCGCTGATAGTCCTATCTTAAGGTACGCGTCGAGAGCTTCAAGAAAATGTATGATTATCATAGGTTTCGATCGGTGTTTCGAAAGTTACGGGCGATTATAAAAAATCGAGGAGACGGTAAGGAATACAAACACCTTGCAATTTATTTCGGCAAAAAATGGAAAGTGTTTCGGTCGACTTGTGCTTATACATGCTTAAAGAGGATGGAAAGAGGATCACAAAAATCGCCGGCAGAGCTTTCTAAGTGCATTATTTTCGAAGTTATAGCCAAAAAACCAATAACTTGATTAATCGAGGAAGAGCCTTGGTCGACCACTACCACTGAAACAATATTTTTTTTAAAGATGGGCTGTCGCTGATAGTCCTATCACAAGGTACGCATCGACAGCTTCAAGAAAATGTATGATTAGCATAGGTTTCGATCGGTGTTTCGAAAGTTACGGGCGATTATAGAAAATCGAGGAAACGGTAAGGAATACAAACCATTTGCAATTTATTTCGGCAAAAAATGGAAAGTTTTTCGATCGACTTGTGCTTATACACGCTTAAAGAGGATGGAACGGGCATCACAAAAATCGCAGGCAGAGCCTCCTAAGTGCATTATTTTCGAAGTTACAGCCAAAAAACCAACGGCTTGATTAATCGAAGAAGAGCCTTGGTCGACCACTACAACTGAACCATTTTTTTTTTAAGATGGGTTTTCGCTGGTAGTCCTATCTTAAGGTACGCGTCGAGAGCTTCAAGAAAATGTAAGATTATCATAGGTTTCGATCGGTGTTTCGAAAGTTACAGGCGATTAAAGAAAATCGAGGAAACGGTATGGAATACATACCCATTGCAATTTATTTCGGCAAAAAATGGAAAGTGTTTCGGTCGACTTGTGCTTATACATGCTTAAAGAGGATGGAAAGAGGATCACAAAAATCGCAGGCAGAGCTTTCTAAGTGCATTATTTTCGAAGTTATAGCCAAAAAACCAATAACTTGATTAATCGAGGAAGATCCTTGGTCGACCACTACTACTGAAACAATATTTTTTTAAAGATGAGCTGTCGCTGATAGTCCTATCTTAAGGTACGCGTCCAGAGCTTCAAGAAAATGTATGATTTTCATAGGTTTCGATCGGTGTTTCGAAAGTTACAGGCGATTAAAGAAAATCGAGGAAACGGTAAGGAATAAATACCCCTTGCAATTTATTTCGGCAAAAAATGGAAAGTGTTTCGGTCGACTTGTGCTTATACGTGCTTAAAGAGGATGGAAAGAGGATCACAAAAATCGCAGGCAGAGCTTTCTAAGTGCATTATTTTCGAAGTTACAGCCAAAACACCAAAGACTTGATTAATCGAGGAAGAGCCTTGGTCGACCACTACTACTGAAACAATATTTTTTTTAAAGATGGGCTGTCGCTGATAGTCCTATCACAAGGTACTTGTCGACAGCTTCAAGAAAATGTATGATTATCATAGGTTTCGATCGGTGTTTCGAAAGTTACGGGCGGTTAAAGAAAATCGAGGAAACGGTAAGGAATAAATACCCCTTGCAATTGATTTTGGCAAAAAATGGAAAGTGTTTCGGTCGACTTGTGCTTATACATGCTTAAAGAGAATGGAAAGAGGATCACAAAAAGCGCAGGCAGAGCCTCCTAAGTGCATTATTTTCGAAATTACAGCCAAAAAACCCACGACTTGAATAATCGAGGAAGAGCCTTGGTCGACCACTACTACTGAAACAATATTTTTTTTAAAGATGAGCTGTCGCTGATAGTCCTATCTTAAGGTACGCGTCGAGAGCTTCAAGAAAATGTATGATTAGCATAGGTTTCGATCGGTGTTTCGAAAGTTACAGGCGATTATAGAAAATCGAGGAAACGGTAAGGAATAAATACCCCTTGCAATTGATTTTGGCAAAAAATGGAAAGTGTTTCGGTCGACTTGTGCTTATACATGCTTAAAGAGAATGGAAAGAGGATCACAAAAAGCGCAGGCAGAGCCTCCTAAGTGCATTATTTTCCAAGTTACAGCCAAAACACCAAACGCTTGATTAATCGAGGAAGAGCCTTGGTCGACCAGTACAACTGAAACAATTCTTTATTAAAGAAGGGCTGTCGCTGATCATCCTAACTTGAGGTACGCGTCGAGAGCTTCAAGAAAATATATGATTATCATAGGTTTCGATCGGTGTTTCGAAAGTTACAGGCGATTATAGAAAATCAAGGAAACGGTAAGGAATACATGCCCCGTGCAATTTATTTCGGCAAAAAATGGAAAGTGTTTCGGTCGACTTGTGCTTATACATGCTAAAAGGGGATGGAAAGAGGATCACAAAAATCGCAGGCAGAGCTTTCTAAGTGCATTATTTTCGAAGTTACAGCCAAAAAACCAAAGACTTGATTAATCGAGGAAGAGCCTTGGTCGACCACTATTACTGAAACAATATTTTTTTTTAAAGATGAGCTGTCGCTCATAGTCCTATCTTAAGGTACGCGTCGACAGCTTCCAGAAAATGTATGATTATCATAGGTTTCGATCGGTGTTTCGAAAGTTACAGGCGATTAAAGAAAATCGACGAAACGGTAAGGAATACATACCCCTTGCAATTTATTTCGGCAAAAAGTGGAAAGTTTTTCGGTCGACTCGTTCTTATATATGCTTAAAGAGGATGGAAAGAGGATCACAAAAATCGCAGGCAGAGCCTTCTAAGTGCATTATTTTCGAAATTACAGCCAAAAAACCCACGACTTGAATAATCGAGGAAGAGCCTTGGTCAACCACTACTACTGAAACATTATTTTTTTTTAAAGATGGGCTTTCGCTGATGGTCCTATCTTAAGGTACGCGTCGAGAGCTTCAAGAAAATGTATGATTATCATAGGGTTCGATCGGTGTTTCGTAAGTTACAGGCGATTATAGAAAATCGAGGAAACGGCAAGGAATACATACCCCTTGCAATTTATTTCGGCAAAAAATGGAAAGTGTTTCAGTCGACTTGTGCTTATAATTCCTTAAAGAGGATGGAACGAGGATCACAAAAATCGCAGGCAGAGCTTTCTAAGTGCATTATTTTCAAAGTTACAGCCAAAAAACCAAAGACTTGATTAATCGAGAAAGAGTTTTGGTCGACCACTACAACTGAAACAATTTTTTTTAAGATGGGCTTTTGCTCATAGTCCTATCTTAAGGTACGCGTCGAGAGCTTCAAGAAAATGTATGATTATCATAGGTTTCGATCGGTGTTTCGAAAGTTACGGGCGATTATAAAAAATCGAGGAAACGGTAAGGAATACAAACCCCTTGCAATTTATTTCGGCAAAACATGGAAAGTGTTTCGGTCGACTTGTGCTTATACACGCTTAAAGAGGATGGAACGGGCGTCACAAAAATCGCAGGCAGAGCCTCCTAAGTGCATTATTTTCGAAGTTACAGCCAAAAAACCAACGGCTTGATTAATCGAAGAAGAGCCTTGGTCGACCACTACAACTGAAACCATTTTTTTTTAAGATGGGCTTTCGCTGGTAGTCCTATCTTAAGGTACGCGTCGAGAGCTTCAAGAAAATGTAAGATTATCATAGGTTTCGATCGGTGTTTCGTAAGTTACAGGCGATTATAGAAAATCGAGGAAACGGTAAGGAATAAATACCCCTTGCAATTTATTTCGGCAAAAAATGGAAAGTGTTTCGGTCGACTTGTGCTTATACGTGCTTAAAGAGGATGGAAAGAGGATCACAAAAATCGCAGGCAGAGCTTTCTAAGTGCATTATTTTCGAAGTTACAGCCAAAACACCAAAGACTTGATTAATCGAGGAAGAGCCTTGGTCGACCACTACTACTGAAACAATATTTTTTTTAAAGATGAGCTGTCGCTCATAGTCCTATCTTAAGGTACGCGTCGACAGCTTCAAGAAAATGTAAGATTATCATAGGTTTCGATCGTTGTTTCGAAGTTACAGGCGATTATAGAAAATCGAGGAAACGGCAAGGAATACATACCCCTTGCAATTTATTTCGGCAAAAAATGGAAAGTGTTTCGGTCGACTTGTGCTTATACGCGATAAAAGAGGATGGAAAGAGGATCACAAAAATCGCAGGCAGAGCTTTCTAAGTGCATTATTTTCGAAGTTACAGCCAAAAAACCAAAGACTTGATTAATCGAGGAAGAGCCTTGGTCGACCACAATTACTGAAACAATATTTTTTTTTAAAGATGAGCTGTCGCTCATAGTCCTATCTTAAGGTACGCGTCGAGAGCTTCAAGAAAATGTATGATTATCATAGGGTTCGATCGGTGTTTCGAAAGTTACAGGCGATTATAGAAAATCAAGGAAACGGCAAGGAATACATACCCCTTGCAATTTATTTCGGCAAAAAATGGAAAGTGTTTCGGTCGACTTGTGCTTATACAGGCTTCAAGAGGATGGAAAGAGGACCACAAAAATCGCAGGCAGAGCTTTCTAAGTGCATTATTTTCGAAGTTACAGCCAAAAAACCCAAGACTTGATTAATCGAGGAAGAGCCTTGGTCAACCACTACTACTGAAACATTATTTTTTTTAAAGATGGGCTTTCGCTGATAGTCCTATCGTAAGGTACGCGTCGAGAGCTTCGAGAAAATGTATGATTATCATCGGTTTCGATCGGTGTTTCGAAAGTTACAGGCGATTAAAGAAAATCGAGGAAACGGTAAGGAATAAATACCCCTTGCAATTGATTTTGGCAAAAAATGGAAAGTGTTTCGGTCGACTTGTGCTTATACATGCTTAAAGAGGATGGAAAGAGGTACACGAAAATCGCAGGCAGAGCTTTCTAAGTGCATTATTTTCGAAGTTATAGCCAAAAAACCAAAGACTTGATTAATCGAGGAAGAGCATTGGTCGACCAGTACAACTGAAACAATTTTTTTTTAAAGATGGGCTTTCGCTGATCATCCTAACATAAGGTACGCGTCGAGAGCTTCAAGAAAATATATGATTATCATAGGTTTCGATCGGTGTTTCGAAAGTTACAGGCGATTATAGAAAATCAAGGAAACGGTAAGGAATACATGCCCCGTGCAATTTATTTCGGCAAAAAATGGAAAGTGTTTCGGTCGACTTGTGCTTATACATGCTAAAAGGGGATGGAAAGAGGATCACAAAAATCGCAGGCAGAGCTTTCTAAGTGCATTATTTTCGAAGTTACAGCCAAAAAACCAAAGACTTGATTAATCGAGGAAGAGCCTTGGTCGACCACTATTACTGAAACAATATTTTTTTTTAAAGATGAGCTGTCGCTCATAGTCCTATCTTAAGGTACGCGTCGACAGCTTCCAGAAAATGTATGATTATCATAGGTTTCGATCGGTGTTTCGAAAGTTACAGGCGATTAAAGAAAATCGACGAAACGGTAAGGAATACATACCCCTTGCAATTTATTTCGGCAAAAAATGGAAAGTTTTTCGGTCGACTTGTTCTTATATATGCTTAAAGAGGATGGAAAGAGGATCACAAAAATCGCAGGCAGAGCCTTCTAAGTGCATTATTTTCGAAATTACAGCCAAAAAACCCACGACTTGAATAATCGAGGAAGAGCCTTGGTCAACCACTACTACTGAAACATTATTTTTTTTTAAAGATGGGCTTTCGCTGATGGTCCTATCTTAAGGTACGCGTCGAGAGCTTCAAGAAAATGTATGATTATCATAGGGTTCGATCGGTGTTTCGTAAGTTACAGGCGATTATAGAAAATCGAGGAAACGGCAAGGAATATATACCCCTTGCAATTTATTTCGGCAAAAAATGGAAAGTGTTTCAGTCGACTTGTGCTTATAATTCCTTAAAGAGGATGGAACGAGGATCACAAAAATCGCAGGCAGAGCTTTCTAAGTGCATTATTTTCAAAGTTACAGCCAAAAAACCAAAGACTTGATTAATCGAGAAAGAGTTTTGGTCGACCACTACAACTGAAACAATTTTTTTTAAGATGTGCTTTTGCTGATAGTCCTATCTTAAGGTACGCGTCGAGAGCTTCAAGAAAATGTATGATTATCATAGGTTTCGATCGGTGTTTCGAAAGTTACGGGCGATTATAAAAAATCGAGGAAACGGTAAGGAATACAAACCCCTTGCAATTTATTTCGGCAAAAAATGGAAAGTGTTTCGGTCGACTTGTGCTTATACATGCTTAAAGAGGATGGAAAGAGGATCACAAAAATCGCAGGCGGAGCTTTCTAAGTGCATTATTTTCGAAGTTATAGCCAAAAAACCAATAACTTGATTAATCGAGGAAGAGCCTTGGTCGACCACTACCACTGAAACAATATTTTTTTTAAAGATGGGCTGTCGCTGATAGTCCTATCACAAGGTACGCGTCGACAGCTTCAAGAAAATGTATGATTAGCATTGGTTTCGATCGGTGTTTCGAAAGTTACGGGCGAATATAGAAAATCGAGGAAACGGTAAGGAATACAAACCATTTGCAATTTATTTCGGCAAAAAATGGAAAGTTTTTCGATCGACTTGTGCTTATACACGCTTAAAGAGGATGGAACGGGCGTCACAAAAATCGCAGGCAGAGCCTCCTAAGTGCATTATTTTCGAAGTTACAGCCAAAAAACCAACGGCTTGATTAATCGAAGAAGAGCCTTGGTCTACCACTACAACTGAAACCATTTTTTTTTTAAGATGGGCTTTCGCTGGTAGTCCTATCTTAAGGTACGCGTCGAGAGCTTCAAGAAAATGTAAGATTATCATAGGTTTCGATCGGTGTTTCGTAAGTTACAGGCGATTATAGAAAATCGAGGAAACGGCAAGGAATACATACCCCTTGCAATTTATTTCGGCAAAAAATGGAAAGTGTTTCAGTCGACTTGTGCTTATAATTCCTTAAAGAGGATGGAACGAGGATCACAAAAATCGCAGGCAGAGCTTTCTAAGTGCATTATTTTCGAAGTTATAGCCAAAAAACCAATAACTTGATTAATCGAGGAAGATCCTTGGTCGACCACTACTACTGAAACAATATTTTTTTAAAGATGAGCTGTCGCTGATCGTCCTATCTTAAGGTACGCGTCCAGAGCTTCAAGAAAATGTATGATTATCATAGGTTTCGATCGGTGTTTCGAAAGTTACAGGCGATTAAAGAAAATCGAGGAAACGGTAAGGAATAAATACCCCTTGCAATTTATTTCGGCAAAAAATGGAAAGTGTTTCGGTCGACTTGTGCTTATACGTGCTTAAAGAGGATGGAAAGAGGATCACAAAAATCGCAGGCAGAGCTTTCTAAGTGCATTATTTTCGAAGTTACAGCCAAAACACCAAAGACTTGATTAATCGAGGAAGAGCCTTGGTCGACCACTACTACTGAAACAATATTTTTTTTAAAGATGAGCTGTCGCTCATAGTCCTATCTTAAGGTACGCGTCGACAGCTTCAAGAAAATGTAAGATTATCATAGGTTTCGATCGTTGTTTCGAAGTTACAGGCGATTATAGAAAATCGAGGAAACGGCAAGGAATACATACCCCTTGCAATTTATTTCGGCAAAAAATGGAAAGTGTTTCGGTCGACTTGTGCTTATACCCGCTAAAAGAGGATGGAAAGAGGATCACAAAAATCGCAGGCAGAGCTTTCTAAGTGCATTATTTTCGAAGTTACAGCCAAAAAACCAAAGACTTGATTAATCGAGGAAGAGCCTTGGTCGACCACAATTACTGAAACAATATTTTTTTTTAAAGATGAGCTGTCGCTCATAGTCCTATCTTAAGGTACGCGTCGAGAGCTTCAAGAAAATGTATGATTATCATAGGGTTCGATCGGTGTTTCGAAAGTTACAGGCGATTATAGAAAATCAAGGAAACGGCAAGGAATACATACCCCTTGCAATTTATTTCGGCAAAAAATGGAAAGTGTTTCAGTCGACTTGTGCTTATAATTGCTTAAAGAGGATGGAAAGAGGATCACAAAAATCGCAGGCAGAGCTTTCTAAGTGCATTATTTTCAAAGTTACAGCCAAAAAACCAAAGACTTGATTAATCGACGAAGAGCCTTGGTCGACCACTACAACTGATACAATTTTTTTTAAGATGGGCTTTCGCTGATAGTCCTATCTTAAGGTACGCGTCGAGAGCTTCAAGAAAATGTATGATTATCATAGGTTTCGATCGGTGTTTCGAAAGTTACAGGCGATTAAAGAAAATCGAGGAAACGGTAAGGAATACATACCCATTGCAATTTATTTCGGCAAAAAATGGAAAGTGTTTCGGTCGACTTGTGCTTATACAGGCTTCAAGAGGATGGAAAGAGGACCACAAAAATCGCAGGCAGAGCTTTCTAAGTGCATTATTTTCGAAGTTACAGCCAAAAAACCCAAGACTTGATTAATCGAGGAAGAGCCTTGGTCAACCACTACTACTGAAACATTATTTTTTTTAAAGATGGGCTTTCGCTGATAGTCCTATCGTAAGGTACGCGTCGAGAGCTTCGAGAAAATGTATGATTATCATCGGTTTCGATCGGTGTTTCGAAAGTTACAGGCGATTAAAGAAAATCGAGGAAACGGTAAGGAATAAATACCCCTTGCAATTGATTTTGGCAAAAAATGGAAAGTGTTTCGGTCGACTTGTGCTTATACATGCTTAAAGAGGATGGAAAGAGGTACACGAAAATCGCAGGCAGAGCTTTCTAAGTGCATTATTTTCGAAGTTATAGCCAAAAAACCAAAGACTTGATTAATCGAGGAAGAGCATTGGTCGACCAGTACAACTGAAACAATTTTTTTTTAAAGATGGGCTTTCGCTGATCATCCTAACATAAGGTACGCGTCGAGAGCATCAAGAAAATGTATGATTATCATAGGTTTCGATCGGTGTTTCGAAAGTTACAAGCAATTATAGAAAATCAAGGAAACGGTAAGGAATACATACCCCTTGCAATTTATTTCGGCAAAAAATGGAAAGTGTTTCGGTCGACTTGTGCTTGTACAGGCTTCAAGAGGATGGAAAGAGGATCACAAAAATCGCAGGCAGAGCCTCCTAAGTGCATTATTTTCGAAGTTACAGCCAAAAAACCCACGACTTGAATAATCGAGGAAGAGCCTTGGTCAACCACTACTACTGAAACATTATTTTTTTTTAAAGATGGGCTTTCGCTGATGGTCCTATCTTAAGGTACGCGTCGAGAGCTTCAAGAAAATGTATGATTATCATAGGGTTCGATCGGTGTTTCGTAAGTTACAGGCGATTATAGAAAATCGAGGAAACGGCAAGGAATATATACCCCTTGCAATTTATTTCGGCAAAAAATGGAAAGTGTTTCAGTCGACTTGTGCTTATAATTCCTTAAAGAGGATGGAACGAGGATCACAAAAATCGCAGGCAGAGCTTTCTAAGTGCATTATTTTCAAAGTTACAGCCAAAAAACCAAAGACTTGATTAATCGAGAAAGAGTTTTGGTCGACCACTACAACTGAAACAATTTTTTTTAAGATGGGCTTTTGCTGATAGTCCTATCTTAAGGTACGCGTCGAGAGCTTCAAGAAAATGTATGATTATCATAGGTTTCGATCGGTGTTTCGAAAGTTACGGGCGATTATAAAAAATCGAGGAAACGGTAAGGAATACAAACCCCTTGCAATTTATTTCGGCAAAAAATGGAAAGTGTTTCGGTCGACTTGTGCTTATACATGCTTAAAGAGGATGGAAAGAGGATCACAAAAATCGCAGGCGGAGCTTTCTAAGTGCATTATTTTCGAAGTTATAGCCAAAAAACCAATAACTTGATTAATCGAGGAAGAGCCTTGGTCGACCACTACCACTGAAACAATATTTTTTTTAAAGATGGGCTGTCGCTGATAGTCCTATCACAAGGTACGCGTCGACAGCTTCAAGAAAATGTATGATTAGCATTGGTTTCGATCGGTGTTTCGAAAGTTACGGGCGAATATAGAAAATCGAGGAAACGGTAAGGAATACAAACCATTTGCAATTTATTTCGGCAAAAAATGGAAAGTTTTTCGATCGACTTGTGCTTATACACGCTTAAAGAGGATGGAACGGGCGTCACAAAAATCGCAGGCAGAGCCTCCTAAGTGCATTATTTTCGAAGTTACAGCCAAAAAACCAACGGCTTGATTAATCGAAGAAGAGCCTTGGTCTACCACTACAACTGAAACCATTTTTTTTTTAAGATGGGCTTTCGCTGGTAGTCCTATCTTAAGGTACGCGTCGAGAGCTTCAAGAAAATGTAAGATTATCATAGGTTTCGATCGGTGTTTCGTAAGTTACAGGCGATTATAGAAAATCGAGGAAACGGCAAGGAATACATACCCCTTGCAATTTATTTCGGCAAAAAATGGAAAGTGTTTCAGTCGACTTGTGCTTATAATTCCTTAAAGAGGATGGAACGAGGATCACAAAAATCGCAGGCAGAGCTTTCTAAGTGCATTATTTTCGAAGTTATAGCCAAAAAACCAATAACTTGATTAATCGAGGAAGATCCTTGGTCGACCACTACTACTGAAACAATATTTTTTTAAAGATGAGCTGTCGCTGATCGTCCTATCTTAAGGTACGCGTCCAGAGCTTCAAGAAAATGTATGATTATCATAGGTTTCGATCGGTGTTTCGAAAGTTACAGGCGATTAAAGAAAATCGAGGAAACGGTAAGGAATAAATACCCCTTGCAATTTATTTCGGCAAAAAATGGAAAGTGTTTCGGTCGACTTGTGCTTATACGTGCTTAAAGAGGATGGAAAGAGGATCACAAAAATCGCAGGCAGAGCTTTCTAAGTGCATTATTTTCGAAGTTACAGCCAAAACACCAAAGACTTGATTAATCGAGGAAGAGCCTTGGTCGACCACTACTACTGAAACAATATTTTTTTTAAAGATGAGCTGTCGCTCATAGTCCTATCTTAAGGTACGCGTCGACAGCTTCAAGAAAATGTAAGATTATCATAGGTTTCGATCGTTGTTTCGAAGTTACAGGCGATTATAGAAAATCGAGGAAACGGCAAGGAATACATACCCCTTGCAATTTATTTCGGCAAAAAATGGAAAGTGTTTCGGTCGACTTGTGCTTATACACGCTAAAAGAGGATGGAAAGAGGATCACAAAAATCGCAGGCAGAGCTTTCTAAGTGCATTATTTTCGAAGTTACAGCCAAAAAACCAAAGACTTGATTAATCGAGGAAGAGCCTTGGTCGACCACAATTACTGAAACAATATTTTTTTTTAAAGATGAGCTGTCGCTCATAGTCCTATCTTAAGGTACGCGTCGAGAGCTTCAAGAAAATGTATGATTATCATAGGGTTCGATCGGTGTTTCGAAAGTTACAGGCGATTATAGAAAATCAAGGAAACGGCAAGGAATACATACCCCTTGCAATTTATTTCGGCAAAAAATGGAAAGTGTTTCAGTCGACTTGTGCTTATAATTGCTTAAAGAGGATGGAAAGAGGATCACAAAAATCGCAGGCAGAGCTTTCTAAGTGCATTATTTTCAAAGTTACAGCCAAAAAACCAAAGACTTGATTAATCGACGAAGAGCCTTGGTCGACCACTACAACTGATACAATTTTTTTTAAGATGGGCTTTCGCTGATAGTCCTATCTTAAGGTACGCGTCGAGAGCTTCAAGAAAATGTATGATTATCATAGGTTTCGATCGGTGTTTCGAAAGTTACAGGCGATTAAAGAAAATCGAGGAAACGGTAAGGAATACATACCCATTGCAATTTATTTCGGCAAAAAATGGAAAGTGTTTCGGTCGACTTGTGCTTATACAGGCTTCAAGAGGATGGAAAGAGGACCACAAAAATCGCAGGCAGAGCTTTCTAAGTGCATTATTTTCGAAGTTACAGCCAAAAAACCCAAGACTTGATTAATCGAGGAAGAGCCTTGGTCAACCACTACTACTGAAACATTATTTTTTTTAAAGATGGGCTTTCGCTGATAGTCCTATCGTAAGGTACGCGTCGAGAGCTTCGAGAAAATGTATGATTATCATCGGTTTCGATCGGTGTTTCGAAAGTTACAGGCGATTAAAGAAAATCGAGGAAACGGTAAGGAATAAATACCCCTTGCAATTGATTTTGGCAAAAAATGGAAAGTGTTTCGGTCGACTTGTGCTTATACATGCTTAAAGAGGATGGAAAGAGGTACACGAAAATCGCAGGCAGAGCTTTCTAAGTGCATTATTTTCGAAGTTATAGCCAAAAAACCAAAGACTTGATTAATCGAGGAAGAGCATTGGTCGACCAGTACAACTGAAACAATTTTTTTTTAAAGATGGGCTTTCGCTGATCATCCTAACATAAGGTACGCGTCGAGAGCATCAAGAAAATGTATGATTATCATAGGTTTCGATCGGTGTTTCGAAAGTTACAAGCAATTATAGAAAATCAAGGAAACGGTAAGGAATACATACCCCTTGCAATTTATTTCGGCAAAAAATGGAAAGTGTTTCGGTCGACTTGTGCTTGTACAGGCTTCAAGAGGATGGAAAGAGGATCACAAAAATCGCAGGCAGAGCCTCCTAAGTGCATTATTTTCGAAGTTACAGCCAAAAAACCAAAGGCTTGATTAATCGAGGAAGAGCCTTGGTCGATCAGTACACTGAAACAATTTTTTATTAAAGATGGGCTTTCGCTGATCATCCTAACTTGAGGTACGCGTCGAGAGCTTCCAGAAAATGTATGATTATCATAGGTTTCGATCGGTGTTTCGAAAGTTACAGGCGATTAAAGAAAATCGAGGAAACGGTAAGGAATACATACCCATTGCAATTTATTTCGGCAAAAAATGGAAAGTGTTTCGGTCGACTTGTGCTTATACAGGCTTCAAGAGGATGGAAAGAGGATCACAAAAATCGCAGACAGAGCTTTCTAAGTGCATTATTTTCGAAGTTACAGCCAAAAAACCCAAGACTTGATTAATCGAGGAAGAGCCTTGGTCAACCACTACTACTGAAACATTATTTTTTTTAAAGATGGGCTTTCGCTGATAGTCCTATCTTAAGGTACGCGTCGAGAGCTTCAAGAAAATGTATGATTATCATAGGTTTCGATCGGTGTTTGGAAAGTTACAGGCGATTAAAGGAAATCGAGGAAACGATAAGGAATAAATACCCCTTGCAATTGATTTCGGCAAAAAATGGAAAGTGTTTCGGTCGACTTGTGCTTATACACGCTTAAAGAGCATGGAAAGAGGATCACAAAAAGCGCAGGCAGAGCCTCCTAAGTGCATTATTTTCCAAGTTACAGCCAAAAAACCAAACGCTTGATTAATCGGGGAAGAGCCTTGGTCGACCAGTACAACTGAAACAATTTTTTTTTAAAGATGGGCTTTCGCTGATCATCCTAACTTAAGGTACGCGTCGAGAGCTTCAAGAAAATGTATGATTAGCATAGGTTTCGATCGGTGTTTCGAAAGTTACAGGCGATTATAGAAAATCGAGGAAACGGTAAGGAATACATACCCCTTGCAATTTATTTCGGCAAACAATGGAAAGTGTTTCAGTCGACTTGTGCTTATACGTGCTTAAAGAGGATGTAAAGAGGATCACAAAAATCGCAGGCAGAGCCTCCTAAGTGCATTATTTTCGAAGTTACAGCCAAAAAACCAAAGACTTGATTAATCGAGGAAGAGTTTTGGTCGACCACTACAACTGAAACAATTTTTTTTAAGATGGGCTTTCGCTGATAGTCCTATCTTAAGGTACGCGTCGAGAGCTTCAAGAAAATGTATGATTATCATAGGTTTCGATCGGTGTTTCGAAAGTTACAGGCGATTAAAGAAAATCGAGGAAACGGTAAGGAATACATACCCATTGCAATTTATTTCGGCAAAAAATGGAAAGTGTTTCGGTCGACTTGTGCTTATACAGGCTTCAAGAGGATGGAAAGAGGACCACAAAAATCGCAGGCAGAGCTTTCTAAGTGCATTATTTTCGAAGTTACGGCCAAAAAACCCAAGACTTGATTAATCGAGGAAGAACCTTGGTCAACCACTACTACTGAGACATTATTTTTTTTAAAGATGGGCTTTCGCTGATAGTCCTATCTTAAGGTACGCGTCGAGAGCTTCAAGAAAATGTATGATTATCATAGGTTTCGATCGGTGTTTCGAAAGTTACAGGCGATTAAAGAAAATCGAGGAAACGGTAAGGAATAAATACCCCTTGCATTTGATTTTGGCAAAAAGTGGAAAGTGTTTCGGTCGACTTGTGCTTATACATGCTTAAATAGGATGCAAATAGGATCACAAAAATCGCAGGCAGAGCTTTCTAAGTGCATTATTTTCGAAGTTATAGCCAAAAAACCAATAACTTGATTAATCGAGGAAGAGCCTTGGCCGACCACTACAACTGAAACAATTTTTTTTTAAAGATGGGCTTTCGCTGATAGTCCTATCTTAAGGTACGCGTCGAGAGCTTCAAGAAAATGTATGATTATCATAGGTTTCGATCGGTGTTTCGAAAGTTACAGGCGATTAAAGAAAATCGTGGAAACGGTAAGGAATACATACCCCTTGCAATTTATTTCGGCAAAAAATGGAAAGTTTTTCGGTCGACTCGTTCTTATATATGCTTAAAGAGAATGGAAAGAGGATCACAAAAATCGCAGGCAGAGCCTTCTAAGTGCATTATTTTCGAAATTACAGCCAAAAAACCCACGACTTGAATAATCGAGGAAGAGCCTTGGTCGACCACTACTACTGAAACAATATTTTTTTTTAAAGATGAGCTGTCGCTGATAGTCCTATCTTAAGGTACGCGTCGAGAGCTTCAAGAAAATGTATGATTAGCATAGGTTTCGATCGGTGTTTCGAAAGTTACAGGCGATTATAGAAAATCGAGGAAACGGTAAGGAATACATACCCCTTGCAATTTATTTCGGCAAAAAATGGAAAGTGTTTCAGTCGACTTGTGCTTATACATGCTTAAAGAGGATGTAAAGAGGATCACAAAAATCGCAGGCAGAGCCTCCTAAGTGCATTATTTTCGAAGTTACAGCCAAAAAACCAAAGGCTTGATTAATCGAGGAAGAGCCTTGGTCGATCAGTACACTGAAACAATTTTTTATTAAAGAAGGGCTTTCGCTGATCATCCTAACTTGAGGTACGCGTTGAGAGCTTCAAGAAAATGTATGATTATCATAGGTTTCGATCGGTGTTTCGAACGTTACAGGCGATTATAGAAAATCAAGGAAACGGTAAGGAATACATGCCCCGTGCAATTTATTTCGGCAAAAAATGAAAAGTGTTTCGCTCGACTTGTGCTTATACACGCTAAAAGAGGATGGAAAGAGGATCACAAAAATCGCAGGCAGAGCTTTCTAAGTGCATTATTTTCGAAGTTACAGCCAAAAAACCAAAGACTTGATTAATCGAGGAAGAGCCTTGGTCGACCACTACCACTGAAACAATATTTTTTTTAAAGATGGGCTGTCGCTCATAGTCCTATCACAAGGTACGCGTCGACAGCTTCAAGAAAATGTATGATTATCATAGGTTTCGATCGGTGTTTCGAAAGTTACGGGCGATTAAAGAAAATCGAGGAAACGGTAAGGAATAAGTACCCCTTGCAATTGATTTTGGCAAAAAATGGAAAGTGTTTCGGTCGACTTGTGCTTATACATGCTTAAAGAGAATGGACAGAGGATCACAAAAAGCGCAGGCAGAGCCTCCTAAGTGCATTATTTTCCAAGTTACAGCCAAAACACCAAACGCTTGATTAATCGAGGAAGAGCCTTGGTCGACCAGTACAACTGAAACAATTCTTTATTAAAGAAGGGCTTTCGCTGATCATCCTAACTTGAGGTACGCGTCGAGAGCTTCAAGAAAATATATGATTATCATAGGTTTCGATCGGTGTTTCGAAAGTTACAGGCGATTATAGAAAATCAAGGAAACGGTAAGGAATACATGCCCCGTGCAATTTATTTCGGCAAAAAATGGAAAGTGTTTCGGTCGACTTGTGCTTATATATGCTAAAAGGGGATGGAAAGAGGATCACAAAAATCGCAGGCAGAGCTTTCTAAGTGCATTATTTTCGAAGTTACAGCCAAAAAACCAAAGACTTGATTAATCGAGGAAGAGCCTTGGTCGACCACTATTACTGACACAATATTTTTTTTTAAAGATGAGCTGTCGCTCATAGTCCTATCTTAAGGTACGCGTCGACAGCTTCCAGAAAATGTATGATTATCATAGGTTTCGATCGGTGTTTCGAAAGTTACAGGCGATTAAAGAAAATCGACGAAACGGTAAGGAATACATACCCCTTGCAATTTATTTCGGCAAAAAATGGAAAGTTTTTCGGTCGACTCGTTCTTATATATGCTTAAAGAGGATGGAAAGAGGATCACAAAAATCGCAGGCAGAGCCTTCTAAGTGCATTATTTTCGAAATTACAGCCAAAAAACCCACGACTTGAATAATCGAGGAAGAGCCTTGGTCAACCACTACTACTGAAACATTATTTTTTTTTAAAGATGGGCTTTCGCTGATGGTCCTATCTTAAGGTACGCGTCGAGAGCTTCAAGAAAATGTATGATTATCATAGGGTTCGATCGGTTTTTCGTAAGTTACAGGCGATTATAGAAAATCGAGGAAACGGCAAGGAATACATACCCCTTG
Source organism: Anoplius nigerrimus (assembly GCA_914767735.1). NCBI lineage: Eukaryota > Metazoa > Arthropoda > Insecta > Hymenoptera > Pompilidae > Anoplius > Anoplius nigerrimus. Next base: position 275,370 of record CAJZBX010000335.1, on the reverse strand, counting down.
CAATTTATTTCGGCAAAAAATGGAAAGTGTTTCAGTCGACTTGTGCTTATAATTCCTTAAAGAGGATGGAACGAGGATCACAAAAATCGGAGGCAGAGCTTTCTAAGTGCATTATTTTCAAAGTTACAGCCAAAAAACCAAAGACTTGATTAATCGAGAAAGAGTTTTGGTCGACCACTACAACTGAAACAATTTTTTTTAAGATGGGCTTTCGCTGATAGTCCTATCTTAAGGTACGCGTCGAGAGCTTCAAGAAAATGTATGATTATCATAGGTTTCGATCGGTGTTTCGAAAGTTACGGGCGATTATAAAAAATCGAGGAAACGGTAAGGAATACAAACCCCTTGCAATTTATTTCGGCAAAAAATGGAAAGTGTTTCGGTCGACTTGTGCTTATACATGCTAAAAGGGGATGGAAAGAGGATCACAAAAATCGCAGGCAGAGCTTTCTAAGTGCATTATTTTCGAAGTTACAGCCAAAAAACCAAAGACTTGATTAATCGAGGAAGAGCCTTGGTCGACCACTATTACTGAAACAATATTTTTTTTTAAAGATGAGCTGTCGCTCATAGTCCTATCTTAAGGTACGCGTCGACAGCTTCCAGAAAATGTATGATTATCATAGGTTTCGATCGGTGTTTCGAAAGTTACAGGCGATTAAAGAAAATCGACGAAACGGTAAGGAATACATACCCCTTGCAATTTATTTCGGCAAAAAGTGGAAAGTTTTTCGGTCGACTCGTTCTTATATATGCTTAAAGAGGATGGAAAGAGGATCACAAAAATCGCAGGCAGAGCCTTCTAAGTGCATTATTTTCGAAATTACAGCCAAAAAACCCACGACTTGAATAATCGAGGAAGAGCCTTGGTCAACCACTACTACTGAAACATTATTTTTTTTTAAAGATGGGCTTTCGCTGATGGTCCTATCTTAAGGTACGCGTCGAGAGCTTCAAGACAATGTATGATTATCATAGGGTTCGATCGGTGTTTCGTAAGTTACAGGCGATTATAGAAAATCGAGGAAACGGCAAGGAATACATACCCCTTGCAATTTATTTCGGCAAAAAATGGAAAGTGTTTCAGTCGACTTGTGCTTATAATTCCTTAAAGAGGATGGAACGAGGATCACAAAAATCGCAGGCAGAGCTTTCTAAGTGCATTATTTTCAAAGTTACAGCCAAAAAACCAAAGACTTGATTAATCGAGAAAGAGTTTTGGTCGACCACTACAACTGAAACAATTTTTTTTAAGATGGGCTTTTGCTGATAGTCCTATCTTAAGGTACGCGTCGAGAGCTTCAAGAAAATGTATGATTATCATAGGTTTCGATCGGTGTTTCGAAAGTTACGGGCGATTATAAAAAATCGAGGAAACGGTAAGGAATACAAACCCCTTGCAATTTATTTCGGCAAAAAATGGAAAGTGTTTCGGTCGACTTGTGCTTATACACGCTTAAAGAGGATGGAACGGGCGTCACAAAAATCGCAGGCAGAGCCTCCTAAGTGCATTATTTTCGAAGTTACAGCCAAAAAACCAACGGCTTGATTAATCGAAGAAGAGCCTTGGTCGACCACTACAACTGAAACCATTTTTTTTTAAGATGGGCTTTCGCTGGTAGTCCTATCTTAAGGTACGCGTCGAGAGCTTCAAGAAAATGTAAGATTATCATAGGTTTCGATCGGTGTTTCGTAAGTTACAGGCGATTATAGAAAATCGAGGAAACGGCAAGGAATACATACCCCTTGCAATTTATTTCGGCAAAAAATGGAAAGTGTTTCAGTCGACTTGTGCTTATAATTCCTTAAAGAGGATGGAACGAGGATCACAAAAATCGCAGGCAGAGTTTTCTAAGTGCATTATTTTCGAAGTTATAGCCAAAAAACCAATAACTTGATTAATCGAGGAAGATCCTTGGTCGACCACTACTACTGAAACAATATTTTTTTAAAGATGAGCTGTCGCTGATAGTCCTATCTTAAGGTACGCGTCCAGAGCTTCAAGAAAATGTATGATTATCATAGGTTTCGATCGGTGTTTCGAAAGTTACAGGCGATTAAAGAAAATCGAGGAAACGGTAAGGAATAAATACCCCTTGCAATTTATTTCGGCAAAAAATGGAAAGTGTTTCGGTCGACTTGTGCTTATACGTGCTTAAAGAGGATGGAAAGAGGATCACAAAAATCGCAGGCAGAGCTTTCTAAGTGCATTATTTTCGAAGTTACAGCCAAAACACCAAAGACTTGATTAATCGAGGAAGAGCCTTGGTCGACCACTACTACTGAAACAATATTTTTTTTAAAGATGAGCTGTCGCTCATAGTCCTATCTTAAGGTACGCGTCGACAGCTTCAAGAAAATGTAAGATTATCATAGGTTTCGATCGTTGTTTCGAAGTTACAGGCGATTATAGAAAATCGAGGAAACGGCAAGGAATACATACCCCTTGCAATTTATTTCGGCAAAAAATGGAAAGTGTTTCGGTCGACTTGTGCTTATACACGCTAAAAGAGGATGGAAAGAGGATCACAAAAATCGCAGGCAGAGCTTTCTAAGTGCATTATTTTCGAAGTTACAGCCAAAAAACCAAAGACTTGATTAATCGAGGAAGAGCCTTGGTCGACCACAATTACTGAAACAATATTTTTTTTTAAAGATGAGCTGTCGCTCATAGTCCTATCTTAAGGTACGCGTCGAGAGCTTCAAGAAAATGTATGATTATCATAGGGTTCGATCGGTGTTTCGAAAGTTACAGGCGATTATAGAAAATCAAGGAAACGGCAAGGAATACATACCCCTTGCAATTTATTTCGGCAAAAAATGGAAAGTGTTTCGGTCGACTTGTGCTTATACAGGCTTCAAGAGGATGGAAAGAGGACCACAAAAATCGCAGGCAGAGCTTTCTAAGTGCATTATTTTCGAAGTTACAGCCAAAAAACCCAAGACTTGATTAATCGAGGAAGAGCCTTGGTCAACCACTACTACTGAAACATTATTTTTTTTAAAGATGGGCTTTCGCTGATAGTCCTATCGTAAGGTACGCGTCGAGAGCTTCGAGAAAATGTATGATTATCATCGGTTTCGATCGGTGTTTCGAAAGTTACAGGCGATTAAAGAAAATCGAGGAAACGGTAAGGAATAAATACCCCTTGCAATTGATTTTGGCAAAAAATGGAAAGTGTTTCGGTCGACTTGTGCTTATAGATGCTTAAAGAGGATGGAAAGAGGTACACGAAAATCGCAGGCAGAGCTTTCTAAGTGCATTATTTTCGAAGTTATAGCCAAAAAACCAAAGACTTGATTAATCGAGGAAGAGCATTGGTCGACCAGTACAACTGAAACAATTTTTTTTTAAAGATGGGCTTTCGCTGATCATCCTAACATAAGGTACGCGTCGAGAGCTTCAAGAAAATATATGATTATCATAGGTTTCGATCGGTGTTTCGAAAGTTACAGGCGATTATAGAAAATCAAGGAAACGGTAAGGAATACATGCCCCGTGCAATTTATTTCGGCAAAAAATGGAAAGTGTTTCGGTCGACTTGTGCTTATACATGCTAAAAGGGGATGGAAAGAGGATCACAAAAATCGCAGGCAGAGCTTTCTAAGTGCATTATTTTCGAAGTTACAGCCAAAAAACCAAAGACTTGATTAATCGAGGAAGAGCCTTGGTCGACCACTATTACTGAAACAATATTTTTTTTTAAAGATGAGCTGTCGCTCATAGTCCTATCTTAAGGTACGCGTCGACAGCTTCCAGAAAATGTATGATTATCATAGGTTTCGATCGGTGTTTCGAAAGTTACAGGCGATTAAAGAAAATCGACGAAACGGTAAGGAATACATACCCCTTGCAATTTATTTCGGCAAAAAATGGAAAGTTTTTCGGTCGACTCGTTCTTATATATGCTTAAAGAGGATGGAAAGAGGATCACAAAAATCGCAGGCAGAGCCTTCTAAGTGCATTATTTTCGAAATTACAGCCAAAAAACCCACGACTTGAATAATCGAGGAAGAGCCTTGGTCAACCACTACTACTGAAACATTATTTTTTTTTAAAGATGGGCTTTCGCTGATGGTCCTATCTTAAGGTACGCGTCGAGAGCTTCAAGAAAATGTATGATTATCATAGGGTTCGATCGGTGTTTCGTAAGTTACAGGCGATTATAGAAAATCGAGGAAACGGCAAGGAATACATACCCCTTGCAATTTATTTCGGCAAAAAATGGAAAGTGTTTCAGTCGACTTGTGCTTATAATTCCTTAAAGAGGATGGAACGAGGATCACAAAAATCGCAGGCAGAGCTTTCTAAGTGCATTATTTTCAAAGTTACAGCCAAAAAACCAAAGACTTGATTAATCGAGAAAGAGTTTTGGTCGACCACTACAACTGAAACAATTTTTTTTAAGATGGGCTTTTGCTGATAGTCCTATCTTAAGGTACGCGTCGAGAGCTTCAAGAAAATGTATGATTATCATAGGTTTCGATCGGTGTTTCGAAAGTTACGGGCGATTATAAAAAATCGAGGAAACGGTAAGGAATACAAACCCCTTGCAATTTATTTCGGCAAAAAATGGAAAGTGTTTCGGTCGACTTGTGCTTATACATGCTTAAAGAGGATGGAAAGAGGATCACAAAAATCGCAGGCGGAGCTTTCTAAGTGCATTATTTTCGAAGTTATAGCCAAAAAACCAATAACTTGATTAATCGAGGAAGAGCCTTGGTCGACCACTACCACTGAAACAATATTTTTTTTAAAGATGGGCTGTCGCTGATAGTCCTATCTTAAGGTACGCGTCGAGAGCTTCAAGAAAATGTATGATTATCATAGGTTTCGATCGGTGTTTCGTAAGTTACAGGCGATTATAGAAAATCGAGGAAACGGCAAGGAATACATACCCCTTGCAATTTATTTCGGCAAAAAATGGAAAGTGTTTCAGTCGACTTGTGCTTATAATTCCTTAAAGAGGATGGAACGAGGATCACAAAAATCGCAGGCAGAGCTTTCTAAGTGCATTATTTTCGAAGTTATAGCCAAAAAACCAATAACTTGATTAATCGAGGAAGATCCTTGGTCGACCACTACTACTGAAACAATATTTTTTTAAAGATGAGCTGTCGCTGATCGTCCTATCTTAAGGTACGCGTCCAGAGCTTCAAGAAAATGTATGATTATCATAGGTTTCGATCGGTGTTTCGAAAGTTACAGGCGATTAAAGAAAATCGAGGAAACGGTAAGGAATAAATACCCCTTGCAATTTATTTCGGCAAAAAATGGAAAGTGTTTCGGTCGACTTGTGCTTATACGTGCTTAAAGAGGATGGAAAGAGGATCACAAAAATCGCAGGCAGAGCTTTCTAAGTGCATTATTTCGAAGTTACAGCCAAAACACCAAAGACTTGATTAATCGAGGAAGAGCCTTTGGTCGACCACTACTACTGAAACAATATTTTTTTTAAAGATGAGCTGTCGCTCATAGTCCTATCTTAAGGTACGCGTCGACAGCTTCAAGAAAATGTAAGATTATCATAGGTTTCGATCGTTGTTTCGAAGTTACAGGCGATTATAGAAAATCGAGGAAACGGCAAGGAATACATACCCCTTGCAATTTATTTCGGCAAAAAATGGAAAGTGTTTCGGTCGACTTGTGCTTATACACGCTAAAAGAGGATGGAAAGAGGATCACAAAAATCGCAGGCAGAGCTTTCTAAGAGCATTATTTTCGAAGTTACAGCCAAAAAACCAAAGACTTGATTAATCGAGGAAGAGCCTTGGTCGACCACAATTACTGAAACAATATTTTTTTTTAAAGATGAGCTGTCGCTCATAGTCCTATCTTAAGGTACGCGTCGAGAGCTTCAAGAAAATGTATGATTATCATAGGGTTCGATCGGTGTTTCGAAAGTTACAGGCGATTATAGAAAATCAAGGAAACGGCAAGGAATACATACCCCTTGCAATTTATTTCGGCAAAAAATGGAAAGTGTTTCAGTCGACTTGTGCTTATAATTGCTTAAAGAGGATGGAAAGAGGATCACAAAAATCGCAGGCAGAGCTTTCTAAGTGCATTATTTTCAAAGTTACAGCCAAAAAACCAAAGACTTGATTAATCGACGAAGAGCCTTGGTCGACCACTACAACTGATACAATTTTTTTTAAGATGGGCTTTCGCTGATAGTCCTATCTTAAGGTACGCGTCGAGAGCTTCAAGAAAATGTATGATTATCATAGGTTTCGATCGGTGTTTCGAAAGTTACAGGCGATTAAAGAAAATCGAGGAAACGGTAAGGAATACATACCCATTGCAATTTATTTCGGCAAAAAATGGAAAGTGTTTCGGTCGACTTGTGCTTATACAGGCTTCAAGAGGATGGAAAGAGGACCACAAAAATCGCAGGCAGAGCTTTCTAAGTGCATTATTTTCGAAGTTACAGCCAAAAAACCCAAGACTTGATTAATCGAGGAAGAGCCTTGGTCAACCACTACTACTGAAACATTATTTTTTTTAAAGATGGGCTTTCGCTGATAGTCCTATCGTAAGGTACGCGTCGAGAGCTTCGAGAAAATGTATGATTATCATCGGTTTCGATCGGTGTTTCGAAAGTTACAGGCGATTAAAGAAAATCGAGGAAACGGTAAGGAATAAATACCCCTTGCAATTGATTTTGGCAAAAAATGGAAAGTGTTTCGGTCGACTTGTGCTTATACATGCTTAAAGAGGATGGAAAGAGGTACACGAAAATCGCAGGCAGAGCTTTCTAAGTGCATTATTTTCGAAGTTATAGCCAAAAAACCAAAGACTTGATTAATCGAGGAAGAGCATTGGTCGACCAGTACAACTGAAACAATTTTTTTTTAAAGATGGGCTTTCGCTGATCATCCTAACATAAGGTACGCGTCGAGAGCATCAAGAAAATGTATGATTATCATAGGTTTCGATCGGTGTTTCGAAAGTTACAAGCAATTATAGAAAATCAAGGAAACGGTAAGGAATACATACCCCTTGCAATTTATTTCGGCAAAAAATGGAAAGTGTTTCGGTCGACTTGTGCTTGTACAGGCTTCAAGAGGATGGAAAGAGGATCACAAAAATCGCAGGCAGAGCCTCCTAAGTGCATTATTTTCGAAGTTACAGCCAAAAAACCAAAGGCTTGATTAATCGAGGAAGAGCCTTGGTCGATCAGTACACTGAAACAATTTTTTATTAAAGAAGGGCTTTCGCTGATCATCCTAACTTGAGGTACGCGTCGAGAGCTTCCAGAAAATGTATGATTATCATAGGTTTCGATCGGTGTTTCGAAAGTTACAGGCGATTAAAGAAAATCGAGGAAACGGTAAGGAATACATACCCATTGCAATTTATTTCGGCAAAAAATGGAAAGTGTTTCGGTCGACTTGTGCTTATACAGGCTTCAAGAGGATGGAAAGAGGATCACAAAAATCGCAGACAGAGCTTTCTAAGTGCATTATTTTCGAAGTTACAGCCAAAAAACCCAAGACTTGATTAATCGAGGAAGAGCCTTGGTCAACCACTACTACTGAAACATTATTTTTTTTAAAGATGGGCTTTCGCTGATAGTCCTATCTTAAGGTACGCGTCGAGAGCTTCAAGAAAATGTATGATTATCATAGGTTTCGATCGGTGTTTGGAAAGTTACAGGCGATTAAAGGAAATCGAGGAAACGATAAGGAATAAATACCCCTTGCAATTGATTTCGGCAAAAAATGGAAAGTGTTTCGGTCGACTTGTGCTTATACACGCTTAAAGAGCATGGAAAGAGGATCACAAAAAGCGCAGGCAGAGCCTCCTAAGTGCATTATTTTCCAAGTTACAGCCAAAAAACCAAACGCTTGATTAATCGGGGAAGAGCCTTGGTCGACCAGTACAACTGAAACAATTTTTTTTTAAAGATGGGCTTTCGCTGATCATCCTAACTTAAGGTACGCGTCGAGAGCTTCAAGAAAATGTATGATTAGCATAGGTTTCGATCGGTGTTTCGAAAGTTACAGGCGATTATAGAAAATCGAGGAAACGGTAAGGAATACATACCCCTTGCAATTTATTTCGGCAAACAATGGAAAGTGTTTCAGTCGACTTGTGCTTATACGTGCTTAAAGAGGATGTAAAGAGGATCACAAAAATCGCAGGCAGAGCCTCCTAAGTGCATTATTTTCGAAGTTACAGCCAAAAAACCAAAGGCTTGATTAATCGAGGAAGAGCCTTGGTCGACCACTATTACTGAAACAATATTTTTTTTTAAAGATGAGCTGTCGCTCATAGTCCTATCTTAAGGTACGCGTCGACAGCTTCCAGAAAATGTATGATTTTCATAGGTTTCGATCGGTGTTTCGAAAGTTACAGGCGATTAAAGAAAATCGACGAAACGGTAAGGAATACATACCCCTTGCAATTTATTTCGGCAAAAAATGGAAAGTTTTTCGGTCGACTCGTTCTTATATATGCTTAAAGAGGATGGAAAGAGGATCACAAAAATCGCAGGCAGAGCCTTCTAAGTGCATTATTTTCGAAATTACAGCCAAAAAACCCACGACTTGAATAATCGAGGAAGAGCCTTGGTCAACCACTACTACTGAAACATTATTTTTTTTTAAAGATGGGCTTTCGCTGATAGTCCTATCTTAAGGTACGCGTCGAGAGCTTCAAGAAAATGTATGATTATCACAGGTTTCGATCGGTGTTTCGAAAGTTACAGGCGATTAAAGAAAATCGAGGAAACGGTAAGGAATACATACCCATTGCAATTTATTTCGGCAAAAAATGGAAAGTGTTTCGGTCGACTTGTGCTTATACAGGCTTCAAGAGGATGGAAAGAGGACCACAAAAATCGCAGGCAGAGCTTTCTAAGTGTATTATTTTCGAAGTTACAGCCAAAAAACCCAAGACTTGATTAATCGAGGAAGAGCCTTGGTCAACCACTACTACTGAAACATTATTTTTTTTAAAGATGGGCTTTCGCTGATAGTCCTATCTTAAGGTACGCATCGAGAGCTTCAAGAAAATGTATGATTATCATAGGTTTCGATCGGTGTTTCGAAAGTTACAGGCGATTAAAGAAAATCGAGGAAACGGTAAGGAATAAATACCCCTTGCAATTGATTTTGGCAAAAAATGGAAAGTGTTTCGGTCGACTTGTGCTTATACATGCTTAAAGAGAATGGAAATAGGATCATAAAAATCGCAGGCAGAGCCTCCTAAGTGCATTATTTTCGAAGTTATAGCCAAAAAACCAATAACTTGATTAATCGAGGAAGAGCCTTGGTCGACCACTACTACTGAAACAATATTTTTTTTAAAGATGGGCTGTCGCTGTTAGTCCTATCACAAGGTACGCGTCGACAACTTCAAGAAAATGTATGATTAGCATAGGTTTCGATCGGTGTTTCGAAAGTTACGGGCGTTTATAGAAAATCGAGGAAACGGTAAGGAATACAAACCTCTTGCAATTTATTTCGGCAAAAAATGGAAAGTTTTTCGATCGACTTGTGCTTATACACGCTTAAAGAGGATGGAACGGGCGTCACAAAAATCGCAGGCAGAGCCTCCTAGGTGCATTATATTTGAAGTTACAGCCAAAAAACCAACGGCTTGATTAATCGAAGAAGAGCCTTGGTCGACCACTACAACTGAAACCATTTTTTTTTTAAGATGGGCTTTCGCTGGTAGTCCTATCTTAAGGTACGCGTCGAGAGCTTCCAGAAAATGTAAGATAATCATAGGTTTCGATCGGTGTTTCGAAAGTTACAGGCGATTAAAGAAAATCGAGGAAACGGTAAGGAATAAATACCCATTGCAATATATTTCGGCAAATAATGGAAAGTGTTTCGGTCGACTTGTACTTTAACGCGCTTAAAGCGGATGGAACGAGGATCACAAAAATCGCAGGCAGAGCCTTCTAAGTTAATTATTTTCGAAGTTACAGCAAAAAAACCAAAGAGTTGATTAATCGAGGAAGAGCCTTGGTCGACCACTACAACTGAAACAATTTTTTTTAAAAGATGGGCTTTCGCTGGTAGTCCTATCTTAAGGTACGCGTCGAGAGCTTCAAGAAAATGTATGATTATCGTAGGGTTCGATCGGTGTTTTGAAAGTTACAGGCGATTATAGAATATCGAGGAAACGGCAAGGAATACATACCCCTTGCAATTTATTTCGGCAAAAAATGGAAAGTGTTTCGGTCGACTTGTGCTTATACATGCTTAAAGAGGATGGAAAGAGGTACATAAAAATCGCAGGCAGAGCTTTCTAAGTGCATTATTTTCGAAGTTATAGCCAAAAAACCAAAGACTTGATTAATCGAGGAAGAGCCTTGGTCGACCAGTACAACTGAAACAATTTTTTTTTAAAGATGGGCTTTCGCAGATCATCCTAACATAAGGTACGCGTCGAGAGCTTCAAGAAAATGTATGATTATCATAGGTTTCGATCGGTGTTTCGAAAGTTACAAGCGATTATAGAAAATCAAGGAAACGGTAAGCAATACATACCCCTTGCAATTTATTTCGGCAAAAAATGGAAAGTGTTTCGGTCGACTTGTTCTTATACATGCTTAAAGAGGATGTAAAGAGGATCACAAAAATCGCAGGCAGAGCTTTCTAAGTGCATTATTTTTGAAGTTACAGCCAAAAAACCAAAGACTTGATTAATCGAGGAAGAGCCTTGGTCGACCACAATTACTGAAACAATATTTTTTTTTAAAGATGAGCTGTCGCTCATAGTCCTATCTTAAGGTACGCGTCGAGAGCTTCAAGAAAATGTATGATTATCATAGGGTTCGATCGGTGTTTCGAAAGTTACAGGCGATTATAGAAAATCGAGGAAACGGCAAGGAATGCATACCCCTTGCAATTTATTTCGGCAAAAAATGGAAAGTGTTTCAGTCGACTTGTGCTTATAATTGCTTAAAGAGGATGGAAAGAGGATCACAAAAATCGCAGGCAGAGCTTTCTAAGTGCATTATTTTCAAAGTTACAGCCAAAAAACCAAAGACTTGATTAATCGAGGAAGAGCCTTGGTCGACCACTACAACTGATACAATTTTTTTTAAGATGGGCTTTCGCTGATAGTCCTATCTTAAGGTACGCGTCGAGAGCTTCAAGAAAATGTATGATTATCATAGGTTTCGATCGGTGTTTCGAAAGTTACAGGCGATTAAAGAAAATCGAGGAAACGGTAAGGAATACATACCCATTGCAATTTATTTCGGCAAAAAATGGAAAGTGTTTCGGTCGACTTGTGCTTATACAGGCTTCAAGACGATGGAAAGAGGACCACAAAAATCGCAGGCAGAGCTTTCTAAGTGCATTATTTTCGAAGTTACAGCCAAAAAACCCAAGACTTGATTAATCGAGGAAGAGCCTTGGTCAACCACTACTACTGAAACATTATTTTTTTTAAAGATGGGCTTTCGCTGATAGTCCTATCTTAAGGTACGCGTCGGGAGCTTCAAGAAAATGTATGATTATCATCGGTTTCGATCGGTGTTTCGAAAGTTACAGGCGATTAAAGAAAATCGAGGAAACGGTGAGGAATAAATACCCCTTGCAATTGATTTTGGCAAAAAATGGAAAGTGTTTCGGTCGACTTGTGCTTATACATGCTTAAAGAGAATGGAAATAGGATCACAAAAATCGCAGGCAAAGCCTCCTAAGTGCATTATTTTCGAAGTTATAGCCAAAAAACCAATAACTTGATTAATCGAGGAAGAGCCTTGGTCGACCACTACTACTGAAACAATATTTTTTTTAAAGATGGGCTTTCGCTGTTAATCCTATCACAAGGTACGCGTCGACAACTTCAAGAAAATGTATGATTAGCATAGGTTTCGATCGGTGTTTCGAAAGTTACGGGCGTGTATAGAAAATCGAGGAAACGGTAAGGAATACAAACCTCTTGCAATTTATTTCGGCAAAAAATGGAAAGTTTTTCGATCGACTTGTGCTTATACACGCTTAAAGAGGATGGAACGGGCATCACAAAAATCTCAGGCAGAGCCTTCTAGGTGCATTATATTCGAAGTTACAGCCAAAAAACCAACGGCTTGATTAATCGAAGAAGAGCCTTGGTCGACCACTACAACTGAAACCATTTTTTTTTTAAGATGGGCTTTCGCTGGTAGTCCTATCTTAAGGTACGCGTCGAGAGCTTCAAGAATGTGTAAGATAATCATAGGTTTCGATCGGTGTTTCGAAAGTTACAGCCGATTAAAGAAAATCGAGGGAACGGTAAGGAATAAATACCCATTGCAATATATTTCGGCAAATAATGGAAAGTGTTTCGGTCGACTTGTACTTTAACGCGCTTAAAGCGGATGGAACGAGGATCACAAAAATCGCAGGCAGAGCCTTCTATGTTAATTATTTTCGAAGTTACAGCCAAAAAACCAAAGACTTGATTAATCGAGGAAGAGCCTTGGTCGACCACTACAACTGAAACAATTTTTTTTTAAAGATGGGCTTTCGCTGGTAGTCCTATCTTAAGGTACGCGTCGAGAGCTTCAAGAAAATGTATGATTATCGTAGGGTTCGATCGGTGTTTCGAAAGTTACAGGCGATTATAGAAAATCGAGGAAACGGCAAGGAATACATACCCCTTGCAATTTATTTCGGCAAAAAATGGAAAGTGTTTCGGTCGACTTGTGCTTATACATGCTTAAAGAGGATGGAAAGAGGTACACAAAAATCGCAGGCAGAGCTTTCTAAGTGCATTATTTTCGAAGTTATAGCCAAAAAACCAAAGACTTGATTAATCGAGGAAGAGCATTGGTCGACCAGTACAACTGAAACAATTTTTTTTTAAAGATGGGCTTTCGCTGATCATCCTAACATAAGGTACGCGTCGAGAGCATCAAGAAAATGTATGATTAGCATAGGTTTCGATCGGTGTTTCGAAAGTTACGGGCGATTATAGAAAATCGAGGAAACGGTAAGGAATACAAACCATTTGCAATTTATTTCGGCAAAAAATGGAAAGTTTTTCGATCGACTTGTGCTTATACACGCTAAAAGAGGATGGAACGGGCATCACAAAAATCGCAGGCAGAGCCTCCTAAGTGCATTATTTTCGAAGTTATAGCCAAAAAACCAAAGACTTGATTAATCGAGGAAGAGCCTTGGTCGACCAGTACAACTGAAACAATTTTTTTTTAAAGATGGGCTTTCGCAGATCATCCTAACATAAGGTACGCGTCGAGAGCTTCAAGAAAATGTATGATTATCATAGGTTTCGATCGGTGTTACGAAAGTTACAAGCGATTATAGAAAATCAAGGAAACGGTAAGCAATACATACCCCTTGCAATTTATTTCGGCAAAAAATGGAAAGTGTTTCGGTCGACTTGTTCTTATACATGCTTAAAGAGGATGTAAAGAGGATCACAAAAATCGAAGGCAGAGCCTCCTAAGTGCATTATTTTCGAAGTTACAGCCAAAAAACCAAAGGCTTGATTAATCGAGGAAGAGCCTTGGTCGATCAGTACACTGAAACAATTTTTTATTAAAGAAGGGCTTTCGCTGATCATCCTAACTTGAGGTACGCGTCGAGAGCTTCAAGAAAATATATGATTATCATAGGTTTCGATCGGTGTTTCGAAAGTTACAGGCGATTATAGAAAATCAAGGAAACGGTAAGGAATACATGCCCCGTGCAATTTATTTCGGCAAAAAATGGAAAGTGTTTCGGTCGACTTGTGCTTATACATGCTAAAAGAGGATGGAAAGAGGATCACAAAAATCGCAGACAGAGCCTTCTAAGTGCATTATTTTCGAAATTACAGCCAAAAAACCCACGACTTGAATAATCGAGGAAGAGCCTTGGTCAACCACTACTACTGAAACATTATTTTTTTTAAAGATGGGCTTTCGCTGATAGTCCTATCTTAAGGTACGCGTCGAGAGCTTCAAGAAAATGTATGATTATCATAGGTTTCGATCGGTGTTTCGAAAGTTACAGGCGATTAAAGAAAATCGAGGACACGGTAAGGAATAAATACCCCTTGCAATTGATTTTGGCAAAAAATGGAAAGTGTTTCGGTCGACTTGTGCTTATACATGCTTAAAGAGAATGGAAATAGGATCATAAAAATCGCAGGCAGAGCCTCCTAAGTGCATTATTTTCGAAGTTATAGCCAAAAAACCAATAACTTGATTAATCGAGGAAGAGCCTTGGTCGACCACTACTACTGAAACAATATTTTTTTTAAAGATGGGCTGTCGCTGTTAGTCCTATCACAAGGTACGCGTCGACAACTTCAAGAAAATGTATGATTAGCATAGGTTTCGATCGGTGTTTCGAAAGTTACGGGCGTTTATAGAAAATCGAGGAAACGGTAAGGAATACAAACCTCTTGCAATTTATTTCGGCAAAAAATGGAAAGTTTTTCGATCGACTTGTGCTTATACACGCTTAAAGAGGATGGAACGGGCGTCACAAAAATCGCAGGCAGAGCCTCCTAGGTGAATTATATTTGAAGTTACAGCCAAAAAACCAACGGCTTGATTAATCGAAGAAGAGCCTTGGTCGACCACTACAACTGAAACCATTTTTTTTTTAAGATGGGCTTTCGCTGGTAGTCCTATCTTAAGGTACGCGTCGAGAGCTTCCAGAAAATGTAAGATAATCATAGGTTTCGATCGGTGTTTCGAAAGTTACAGGCGATTAAAGAAAATCGAGGAAACGGTAAGGAATAAATACCCATTGCAATATATTTCGGCAAATAATGGAAAGTGTTTCGGTCGACTTGTACTTTAACGCGCTTAAAGCGGATGGAACGAGGATCACAAAAATCGCAGGCAGAGCCTTCTAAGTTAATTATTTTCGAAGTTACAGCAAAAAAACCAAAGAGTTGATTAATCGAGGAAGAGCCTTGGTCGACCACTACAACTGAAACAATTTTTTTTTAAAGATGGGCTTTCGCTGGTAGTCCTATCTTAAGGTACGCGTCGAGAGCTTCAAGAAAATGTATGATTATCGTAGGGTTCGATCGGTGTTTTGAAAGTTACGGGCGATTATAGAATATCGAGGAAACGGCAAGGAATACATACCCCTTGCAATTTATTTCGGCAAAAAATGGAAAGTGTTTCGGTCGACTTGTGCTTATACATGCTTAAAGAGGATGGAAAGAGGTACACAAAAATCGCAGGCAGAGCTTTCTAAGTGCATTATTTTCGAAGTTATAGCCAAAAAACCAAAGACTTGATTAATCGAGGAAGAGCCTTGGTCGACCAGTACAACTGAAACAATTTTTTTTTAAAGATGGGCTTTCGCAGATCATCCTAACATAAGGTACGCGTCGAGAGCTTCAAGAAAATGTATGATTATCATAGGTTTCGATCGGTGTTTCGAAAGTTACAAGCGATTATAGAAAATCAAGGAAACGGCAAGGAATACATACCCCTTGCAATTTATTTCGGCAAAAAATGGAAAGTGTTTCAGTCGACTTGTGCTTATAATTCCTTAAAGAGGATGGAACGAGGATCACAAAAATCGCAGGCAGAGCTTTCTAAGTGCATTATTTTCAAAGTTACAGCCAAAAAACCAAAGACTTGATTAATCGAGGAAGAGTTTTGGTCGACCACTACAACTGAAACAATTTTTTTTAAGATGGGCTTTCGCTGATAGTCCTATCTTAAGGTACGCGTCGAGAGCTTCAAGAAAATGTATGATTATCATAGGTTTCGATCGGTGTTTCGAAAGTTACAGGCGATTAAAGAAAATCGAGGAAACGGTAAGGAATACATACCCATTGCAATTTATTTCGGCAAAAAATGGAAAGTGTTTCGGTCGACTTGTGCTTATACAGGCTTCAAGAGGATGGAAAGAGGACCACAAAAATCGCAGGCAGAGCTTTCTAAGTGCATTATTTTCGAAGTTACGGCCAAAAAACCCAAGACTTGATTAATCGAGGAAGAGCCTTGGTCAACCACTACTACTGAGACATTATTTTTTTTAAAGATGGGCTTTCGCTGATAGTCCTATCTTAAGGTACGCGTCGAGAGCTTCAAGAAAATGTATGATTATCATAGGTTTCGATCGGTGTTTCGAAAGTTACAGGCGATTAAAGAAAATCGAGGAAACGGTAAGGAATAAATACCCCTTGCTTTTGATTTTGGCAAAAAATGGAAAGTGTTTCGGTCGACTTGTGCTTATACATGCTTAAATAGGATGCAAATAGGATCACAAAAATCGCAGGCAGAGCTTTCTAAGTGCATTATTTTCGAAGTTATAGCCAAAAAACCAATAACTTGATTAATCGAGGAAGAGCCTTGGCCGACCACTACAACTGAAACAATTTTTTTTTAAAGATGGGCTTTCGCTGATAGTCCTATCTTAAGGTACGCGTCGAGAGCTTCAAGAAAATGTATGATTATCATAGGTTTCGATCGGTGTTTCGAAAGTTACAGGCGATTAAAGAAAATCGTGGAAACGGTAAGGAATACATACCCCTTGCAATTTATTTCGGCAAAAAATGGAAAGTTTTTCGGTCGACTCGTTCTTATATATGCTTAAAGAGAATGGAAAGAGGATCACAAAAATCGCAGGCAGAGCCTTCTAAGTGCATTATTTTCGAAATTACAGCCAAAAAACCCACGACTTGAATAATCGAGGAAGAGCCTTGGTCGACCACTACTACTGAAACAATATTTTTTTTTAAAGATGAGCTGTCGCTGAGAGTCCTATCTTAAGGTACGCGTCGAGAGCTTCAAGAAAATGTATGATTAGCATAGGTTTCGATCG
This sequence comes from Anoplius nigerrimus, assembly GCA_914767735.1. Classification (NCBI taxonomy): domain Eukaryota; kingdom Metazoa; phylum Arthropoda; class Insecta; order Hymenoptera; family Pompilidae; genus Anoplius; species Anoplius nigerrimus. The sequence goes on along the minus strand of CAJZBX010000335.1, from coordinate 258,618 downwards.
GTGTTTCGAAAGTTACAGGCGATTATAGAAAATCGAGGAAACGGTAAGGAATACATACCCCTTGCAATTTATTTCGGCAAAAAATGGAAAGTGTTTCAGTCGACTTGTGCTTATACATGCTTAAAGAGGATGTAAAGAGGATCACAAAAATCGCAGGCAGAGCCTCCTAAGTGCATTATTTTCGAAGTTACAGCCAAAAAACCAAAGGCTTGATTAATCGAGGAAGAGCCTTGGTCGATCAGTACACTGAAACAATTTTTTATTAAAGAAGGGCTTTCGCTGATCATCCTAACTTGAGGTACGCGTTGAGAGCTTCAAGAAAATGTATGATTATCATAGGTTTCGATCGGTGTTTCGAACGTTACAGGCGATTATAGAAAATCAAGGAAACGGTAAGGAATACATGCCCCGTGCAATTTATTTCGGCAAAAAATGAAAAGTGTTTCGCTCGACTTGTGCTTATACACGCTAAAAGAGGATGGAAAGAGGATCACAAAAATCGCAGGCAGAGCTTTCTAAGTGCATTATTTTCGAAGTTACAGCCAAAAAACCAAAGACTTGATTAATCGAGGAAGAGCCTTGGTCGACCACTACCACTGAAACAATATTTTTTTTAAAGATGGGCTGTCGCTCATAGTCCTATCACAAGGTACGCGTCGACAGCTTCAAGAAAATGTATGATTATCATAGGTTTCGATCGGTGTTTCGAAAGTTACGGGCGATTAAAGAAAATCGAGGAAACGGTAAGGAATAAATACCCCTTGCAATTGATTTTGGCAAAAAATGGAAAGTGTTTCGGTCGACTTGTGCTTATACATGCTTAAAGAGAATGGACAGAGGATCACAAAAAGCGCAGGCAGAGCCTCCTAAGTGCATTATTTTCCAAGTTACAGCCAAAACACCAAACGCTTGATTAATCGAGGAAGAGCCTTGGTCGACCAGTACAACTGAAACAATTCTTTATTAAAGAAGGGCTTTCGCTGATCATCCTAACTTGAGGTACGCGTCGAGAGCTTCAAGAAAATATATGATTATCATAGGTTTCGATCGGTGTTTCGAAAGTTACAGGCGATTATAGAAAATCAAGGAAACGGTAAGGAATACATGCCCCGTGCAATTTATTTCGGCAAAAAATGGAAAGTGTTTCGGTCGACTTGTGCTTATACATGCTTAAAGAGGATGGAAAGAGGATCACAAAAATCGCAGGCAGAGCTTTCTAAGTGCATTATTTTCGAAGTTATAGTCAAAAAACCAATAACTTGATTAATCGAGGAAGAGCCTTGGTCGACCACTACTACTGAAACAATATTTTTTTTAAAGATGGGCTGTCGCTGTTAGTCCTATCTTAAGGTACGCGTCGAGAGCTTCAAGAAAATGTATGATTATCATAGGTTTCGATCGGTGTTTCGAAAGTTACAGGCGATTAAAGAAAATCGAGGAAACGGTAAGGAATACATACCCATTGCAATTTATTTCGGCAAAAAATGGAAAGTGTTTCGGTCGACTTGTGCTTATACAGGCTTCAAGAGGATGGAAAGAGGACCACAAAAATCGCAGGCAGAGCTTTCTAAGTGCATTATTTTCGAAGTTACGGCCAAAAAACCCAAGACTTGATTAATCGAGGAAGAGCCTTGGTCAACCACTACTACTGAGACATTATTTTTTTTAAAGATGGGCTTTCGCTGATAGTCCTATCTTAAGGTACGCGTCGAGAGCTTCAAGAAAATGTATGATTATCATAGGTTTCGATCGGTGTTTCGAAAGTTACAGGCGATTAAAGAAAATCGAGGAAACGGTAAGGAATAAATACCCCTTGCATTTGATTTTGGCAAAAAATGGAAAGTGTTTCGGTCGACTTGTGCTTATACATGCTTAAATAGGATGCAAATAGGATCACAAAAATCGCAGGCAGAGCTTTCTAAGTGCATTATTTTCGAAGTTATAGCCAAAAAACCAATAACTTGATTAATCGAGGAAGAGCCTTGGCCGACCACTACAACTGAAACAATTTTTTTTTAAAGATGGGCTTTCGCTGATAGTCCTATCTTAAGGTACGCGTCGAGAGCTTCAAGAAAATGTATGATTATCATAGGTTTCGATCGGTGTTTCGAAAGTTACAGGCGATTAAAGAAAATCGTGGAAACGGTAAGGAATACATACCCCTTGCAATTTATTTCGGCAAAAAATGGAAAGTTTTTCGGTCGACTCGTTCTTATATATGCTTAAAGAGAATGGAAAGAGGATCACAAAAATCGCAGGCAGAGCCTTCTAAGTGCATTATTTTCGAAATTACAGCCAAAAAACCCACGACTTGAATAATCGAGGAAGAGCCTTGGTCGACCACTACTACTGAAACAATATTTTTTTTTAAAGATGAGCTGTCGCTGATAGTCCTATCTTAAGGTACGCGTCGAGAGCTTCAAGAAAATGTATGATTAGCATAGGTTTCGATCGGTGTTTCGAAAGTTACAGGCGATTATAGAAAATCGAGGAAACGGTAAGGAATACATACCCCTTGCAATTTATTTCGGCAAAAAATGGAAAGTGTTTCAGTCGACTTGTGCTTATACATGCTTAAAGAGGATGTAAAGAGGATCACAAAAATCGCAGGCAGAGCCTCCTAAGTGCATTATTTTCGAAGTTACAGCCAAAAAACCAAAGGCTTGATTAATCGAGGAAGAGCCTTGGTCGATCAGTACACTGAAACAATTTTTTATTAAAGAAGGGCTTTCGCTGATCATCCTAACTTGAGGTACGCGTTGAGAGCTTCAAGAAAATGTATGATTATCATAGGTTTCGATCGGTGTTTCGAACGTTACAGGCGATTATAGAAAATCAAGGAAACGGTAAGGAATACATGCCCCGTGCAATTTATTTCGGCAAAAAATGAAAAGTGTTTCGCTCGACTTGTGCTTATACACGCTAAAAGAGGATGGAAAGAGGATCACAAAAATCGCAGGCAGAGCTTTCTAAGTGCATTATTTTCGAAGTTACAGCCAAAAAACCAAAGACTTGATTAATCGAGGAAGAGCCTTGGTCGACCACTACCACTGAAACAATATTTTTTTTAAAGATGGGCTGTCGCTCATAGTCCTATCACAAGGTACGCGTCGACAGCTTCAAGAAAATGTATGATTATCATAGGTTTCGATCGGTGTTTCGAAAGTTACGGGCGATTAAAGAAAATCGAGGAAACGGTAAGGAATAAATACCCCTTGCAATTGATTTTGGCAAAAAATGGAAAGTGTTTCGGTCGACTTGTGCTTATACATGCTTAAAGAGAATGGACAGAGGATCACAAAAAGCGCAGGCAGAGCCTCCTAAGTGCATTATTTTCCAAGTTACAGCCAAAACACCAAACGCTTGATTAATCGAGGAAGAGCCTTGGTCGACCAGTACAACTGAAACAATTCTTTATTAAAGAAGGGCTTTCGCTGATCATCCTAACTTGAGGTACGCGTCGAGAGCTTCAAGAAAATATATGATTATCATAGGTTTCGATCGGTGTTTCGAAAGTTACAGGCGATTATAGAAAATCAAGGAAACGGTAAGGAATACATGCCCCGTGCAATTTATTTCGGCAAAAAATGGAAAGTGTTTCGGTCGACTTGTGCTTATATATGCTAAAAGGGGATGGAAAGAGGATCACAAAAATCGCAGGCAGAGCTTTCTAAGTGCATTATTTTCGAAGTTACAGCCAAAATACCAAAGACTTGATTAATCGAGGAAGAGCCTTGGTCGACCACTATTACTGACACAATATTTTTTTTTAAAGATGAGCTGTCGCTCATAGTCCTATCTTAAGGTACGCGTCGACAGCTTCCAGAAAATGTATGATTATCATAGGTTTCGATCGGTGTTTCGAAAGTTACAGGCGATTAAAGAAAATCGACGAAACGGTAAGGAATACATACCCCTTGCAATTTATTTCGGCAAAAAATGGAAAGTTTTTCGGTCGACTCGTTCTTATATATGCTTAAAGAGGATGGAAAGAGGATCACAAAAATCGCAGGCAGAGCCTTCTAAGTGCATTATTTTCGAAATTACAGCCAAAAAACCCACGACTTGAATAATCGAGGAAGAGCCTTGGTCAACCACTACTACTGAAACATTATTTTTTTTTAAAGATGGGCTTTCGCTGATGGTCCTATCTTAAGGTACGCGTCGAGAGCTTCAAGAAAATGTATGATTATCATAGGGTTCGATCGGTTTTTCGTAAGTTACAGGCGATTATAGAAAATCGAGGAAACGGCAAGGAATACATACCCCTTGCAATTTATTTCGGCAAAAAATGGAAAGTGTTTCAGTCGACTTGTGCTTATAATTCCTTAAAGAGGATGGAACGAGGATCACAAAAATCGCAGGCAGAGCTTTCTAAGTGCATTATTTTCAAAGTTACAGCCAAAAAACCAAAGACTTGATTAATCGAGAAAGAGTTTTGGTCGACCACTACAACTGAAACAATTTTTTTTAAGATGGGCTTTCGCTGATAGTCCTATCTTAAGGTACGCGTCGAGAGCTTCAAGAAAATGTATGATTATCATAGGTTTCGATCGGTGTTTCGAAAGTTACGGGCGATTATAAAAAATCGAGGAAACGGTAAGGAATACAAACCCCTTGCAATTTATTTCGGCAAAAAATGGAAAGTGTTTCGGTCGACTTGTGCTTATACATGCTTAAAGAGGATGGAAAGAGGATCACAAAAATCGCAGGCAGAGCTTTCTAAGTGCATTATTTTCGAAGTTATAGCCAAAAAACCAATAACTTGATTAATCGAGGAAGAGCCTTGGTCGACCACTACCACTGAAACAATATTTTTTTTAAAGATGGGCTGTCGCTGATAGTCCTATCACAAGGTACGCGTCGACAGCTTCAAGAAAATGTATGATTAGCATAGGTTTCGATCGGTGTTTCGAAAGTTACGGGCGATTATAGAAAATCGAGGAAACGGTAAGGAATACAAACCATTTGCAATTTATTTCGGCAAAAAATGGAAAGTTTTTCGATCGACTTGTGCTTATACACGCTTAAAGAGGATGGAACGGGCATCACAAAAATCGCAGGCAGAGCCTCCTAAGTGCATTATTTTCGAAGTTACAGCCAAAAAACCAACGGCTTGATTAATCGAAGAAGAGCCTTGGTCGACCACTACAACTGAAACCATTTTTTTTTTAAGATGGGCTTTCGCTGGTAGTCCTATCTTAAGGTACGCGTCGACAACTTCAAGAAAATGTATGATTATCATAGGTTTCGATCGGTGTTTCGAAAGTTACAGGTGATTATAGAAAATCAAGGAAACGGTAAGGAATACATGCCCCGTGCAATTTATTTCGGCAGAAAATGGAAAGTGTTTCGGTCGACTTGTACTTTAACGCGCTTAAAGCGGATGGAACGAGGAGCACAAAAATCGCAGGCAGAGCCTTCTAAGTGCATTATTTTCGAAGTTATAGCCAAAAAACCAATAACTTGATTAATCGAGGAAGAGCCTTGGTCGACCACTACAACTGAAACCATTTTTTTTTAAAGATGGGCTTTCGCTGATCATCCTAACTTGAGGTACGCGTCGAGAGCTTCAAGAAAATGTATGATTATCATAGGGTTCGATCGGTGTTTCGAAAGTTACAGGCGATTATAGAAAATCGAGGAAACGGCAAGGAATACATACCCCTTGAAATTTATTTCGGCAAAAAATGGAAAGTGTTTCAGTCGACTTGTGCTTATAATTCCTTAAAGAGGATGGAACGAGGATCACAAAAATCGCAGGCAGAGCTTTCTAAGTGCATTATTTTCAAAGTTACGGCCAAAAAACCAAAGACTTGATTAATCGAGGAAGAGCCTTGGTCTACCACTACTACTGAAACATTATTTTTTTTATGATGGGCTTTCGCTGATAGTCCTATCTTAAGGTACGCGTCGAGAGCTTCAAGAAAATGTATGATTATCATAGGTTTCGATCGGTGTTTCGAAAGTTACAGGCGATTAAAGAAAATCGAGGAAACGGTAAGGAATAAATACCCCTTGCAATTGATTTTGGCAAAAAATGGAAAGTGTTTCGGTCGACTTGTGCTTATACATGCTTAAAGAGGATGCAAATAGGATCACAAAAATTGCAGGCAGAGCCTCCTAAGTGCATTATTTTCGAAGTTATAGCCAAAAAACCAATAACTTGATTAATCGAGGAAGAGCCTTGGTCGACCACTACTACTGAAACAATATTTTTTTTAAAGATGGGCTGTCGCTGTTAGTCCTATCACAAGGTACGCGTCGACAACTTCAAGAAAATGTATGATTAGCATAGGTTTCGATCGGTGTTTCGAAAGTTACGGGCGATTATAGAAAATCGAGGAAACGGTAAGGAATACAAACCCCTTGCAATTTATTTCGGCAAAAAATGGAAAGTGTTTCGGTCGACTTGTGCTTATACATGCTTAAAGAGGATGGAAAGGGGATCACAAAAATCGCAGGTAGAGCTTTCTAAGTGCATTATTTTCGAAGTTATAGCCAAAAATCCAATAACTTGATTAATCGAGGAAGAGCCTTGGTCGACCACTACCACTGAAACAATATTTTTTTTAAAGATGGGCTGTCGCTGATAGTCCTATCACAAGGTACGCGTCGACAGCTTCAAGAAAATGTATGATTATCATAGGTTTCGATCGGTGTTTCGAAAGTTACGGGCGATTAAAGAAAATCGAGGAAACGGTAAGGAATAAATACCCCTTGCAATTGATTTTGGCAAAAAATGGAAAGTGTTTCGGTCGACTTGTGCTTATACATGCTTAAAGAGAATGGAAAGAGGATCACAAAAAGCGCAGGCAGAGCCTCCTAAGTGCATTATTTTCCAAGTTACAGCCAAAACACCAAACGCTTGATTAATCGAGGAAGAGCCTTGGTCGACCAGTACATCTGAAACAATTTTTTTTTAAAGATGGGCTTTCGCTGATCATCCTAACTTAAGGTACGCGTCGAGAGCTTCAAGAAAATGTATGATTAGCATAGGTTTCGATCGGTGTTTCGAAAGTTACAGGCGATTATAGAAAATCGAGGAAACGGTAAGGAATACATACCCCTTGCAATTTATTTCGGCAAAAAATGGAAAGTGTTTCAGTCGACTTGTGCTTATACATGCTTAAAGAGGATGTAAAGAGGATCACAAAAATCGCAGGCAGAGCCTCCTAAGTGCATTATTTTCGAAGTTACAGCCAAAAAACCAAAGGCTTGATTAATCGAGGAAGAGCCTTGGTCGATCAGTACACTGAAACAATTCTTTATTAAAGAAGGGCTTTCGCTGATCATCCTAACTTGAGGTACGCGTCGAGAGCTTCAAGAAAATATATGATTATCATAGGTTTCGATCGGTGTTTCGAAATTACAGGCGATTATAGAAAATCAAGGAAACGGTAAGGAATACATGCCCCGTGCAATTTATTTCGGCAAAAAATGGAAAGTGTTTCGGTCGACTTGTGCTTATACATGCTAAAAGAGGATGGAAAGAGGATCACAAAAATCGCAGGCAGAGCTTTCTAAGTGCATTATTTTCGAAGTTACAGCCAAAAAACCAAAGACTTGATTAATCGAGGAAGAGCCTTGGTCGACCACTATTACTGAAACAATATTTTTTTTTAAAGATGAGCTGTCGCTCATAGTCCTATCTTAAGGTACGCGTCGACAGCTTGCAGAAAATGTATGATTATCATAGGTTTCGATCGGTGTTTCGAAAGTTACAGGCGATTAAAGAAAATCGACGAAACGGTAAGGAATACATACCCCTTGCAATTTATTTCGGCAAAAAATGGAAAGTTTTTCGGTCGACTCGTTCTTATATATGCTTAAAGAGGATGGAAAGAGGATCACAAAAATCGCAGGCAGAGCCTTCTAAGTGCATTATTTTCGAAGTTACAGGCAAAAAACCAACGGCTTGATTAATCGAAGAAGAGCCTTGGTCGACCACTACAACTGAAACCATTTTTTTTTTAAGATGGGCTTTCGCTGGTAGTCCTGTCTTAAGGTACGCGTCGAGAGCTTCAAGAAAATGTAAGATTATCATAGGTTTCGATCGGTGTTTCGAAAGTTACAGGCGATTAAATAAAATCGAGGAAACGGTAAGGAATACATACCCATTGCAATTTATTTCGGCAAAAAATGGAAAGTGTTTCGGTCGACTTGTGCTTATACATGCTTAAAGAGGATGGAAAGAGGATCACAAAAATCGCAGGCAGAGCTTTCTAAGTGCATTATTTTCGAAGTTACAGCAAAAAAACCAAAGACTTGATTAATCGAGGAAGAGCCTTGGTCGACCACTACTACTGAATCAATATTTTTTTTAAAGATGAGCTGTCGCTCATAGTCCTATCTTAAGGTACGCGTCGACAGCTTCAAGAAAATGTAAGATTATCATAGGTTTCGATCGGTGTTTCGAAGTTACAGGCGATTATAGAAAATCGAGGAAACGGCAAGGAATACATACCCCTTGCAATTTATTTCGGCAAAAAATGGAAAGTGTTTCAGTCGACTTGTGCTTATAATTCCTTAAAGAGGATGGAACGAGGATCACAAAAATCGCAGGCAGAGCTTTCTAAGTGCATTATTTTCAAAGTTACAGCCAAAAAACCAAAGACTTGATTAATCGAGGAAGAGTTTTGGTCGACCACTACAACTGAAACAATTTTTTTTAAGATGGGCTTTCGCTGATAGTCCTATCTTAAGGTACGCGTCGAGAGCTTCAAGAAAATGTATGATTATCATAGGTTTCGATCGGTGTTTCGAAAGTTACATGCGATTAAAGAAAATCGAGGAAACGGTAAGGAATAAATACCCCTTGCAATTGATTTTGGCAAAAAATGGAAAGTGTTTCGGTCGACTTGTGCTTATACATGCTTAAATAGGATGCAAATAGGATCACAAAAATCGCAGGCAGAGCTTTCTAAGTGCATTATTTTCGAAGTTATAGCCAAAAAACCAATAACTTGATTAATCGAGGAAGAGCCTTGGCCGACCACTACAACTGAAACAATTTTTTTTTAAAGATGGGCTTTCGCTGATAGTCCTATCTTAAGGTACGCGTCGAGAGCTTCAAGAAAATGTATGATTATCATAGGTTTCGATCGGTGTTTCGAAAGTTACAGGCGATTAAAGAAAATCGAGGAAACGGTAAGGAATACATACCCATTGCAGTTTATTTCGGCAAAAAATGGAAAATGTTTCGGTCGACTTGTGCTTATACAGGCTTCAAGAGGATGGAAAGAGGACCACAAAAACCGCAGGCAGAGCTTTCTAAGTGCATTATTTTCGAAGTTACAGCCAAAAAACCCAAGACTTGATTAATCGAGGAAGAGCCTTGGTCAACCACTACTACTGAGACATTATTTTTTTTAAAGATGGGCTTTCGCTGATAGTCCTATCTTAAGGTACGCGTCGACAGCTTCAAGAAAATGTAAGATTATCATAGGTTTCGATCGGTGTTTCGAAGTTACAGGCGATTATAGAAAATCGAGGAAACGGCAAGGAATACATACCCCTTGCAATTGATTTTGGCAAAAAATGGAAAGTGTTTCGGTCGACTTGTGCTTATACATGCTTAAAGAGAATGGAAAGAGGATCACAAAAAGCGCAGGCAGAGCCTCCTAAGTGCATTATTTTCCAAGTTACAGCCAAAACACCAAACGCTTGATTAATCGAGGAAGAGCCTTGGTCGACCAGTACATCTGAAACAATTTTTTTTTAAAGATGGGCTTTCGCTGATCATCCTAACTTAAGGTACGCGTCGAGAGCTTCAAGAAAATGTATGATTAGCATAGGTTTCGATCGGTGTTTCGAAAGTTACAGGCGATTATAGAAAATCGAGGAAACGGTAAGGAATACATACCCCTTGCAATTTATTTCGGCAAAAAATGGAAAGTGTTTCAGTCGACTTGTGCTTATACATGCTTAAAGAGGATGTAAAGAGGATCACAAAAATCGCAGGCAGAGCCTCCTAAGTGCATTATTTTCGAAGTTACAGCCAAAAAACCAAAGGCTTGATTAATCGAGGAAGAGCCTTGGTCGATCAGTACACTGAAACAATTCTTTATTAAAGAAGGGCTTTCGCTGATCATCCTAACTTGAGGTACGCGTCGAGAGCTTCAAGAAAATATATGATTATCATAGGTTTCGATCGGTGTTTCGAAAGTTACAGGCGATTATAGAAAATCAAGGAAACGGTAAGGAATACATGCCCCGTGCAATTTATTTCGGCAAAAAATGGAAAGTGTTTCGGTCGACTTGTGCTTATACATGCTAAAAGAGGATGGAAAGAGGATCACAAAAATCGCAGGCAGAGCTTTCTAAGTGCATTATTTTCGAAGTTACAGCCAAAAAACCAAAGACTTGATTAATCGAGGAAGAGCCTTGGTCGACCACTATTACTGAAACAATATTTTTTTTTAAAGATGAGCTGTCGCTCATAGTCCTATCTTAAGGTACGCGTCGACAGCTTGCAGAAAATGTATGATTATCATAGGTTTCGATCGGTGTTTCGAAAGTTACAGGCGATTAAAGAAAATCGACGAAACGGTAAGGAATACATACCCCTTGCAATTTATTTCGGCAAAAAATGGAAAGTTTTTCGGTCGACTCGTTCTTATATATGCTTAAAGAGGATGGAAAGAGGATCACAAAAATCGCAGGCAGAGCCTTCTAAGTGCATTATTTTCGAAGTTACAGGCAAAAAACCAACGGCTTGATTAATCGAAGAAGAGCCTTGGTCGACCACTACAACTGAAACCATTTTTTTTTTAAGATGGGCTTTCGCTGGTAGTCCTGTCTTAAGGTACGCGTCGAGAGCTTCAAGAAAATGTAAGATTATCATAGGTTTCGATCGGTGTTTCGAAAGTTACAGGCGATTAAATAAAATCGAGGAAACGGTAAGGAATACATACCCATTGCAATTTATTTCGGCAAAAAATGGAAAGTGTTTCGGTCGACTTGTGCTTATACATGCTTAAAGAGGATGGAAAGAGGATCACAAAAATCGCAGGCAGAGCTTTCTAAGTGCATTATTTTCGAAGTTACAGCAAAAAAACCAAAGACTTGATTAATCGAGGAAGAGCCTTGGTCGACCACTACTACTGAATCAATATTTTTTTTAAAGATGAGCTGTCGCTCATAGTCCTATCTTAAGGTACGCGTCGACAGCTTCAAGAAAATGTAAGATTATCATAGGTTTCGATCGGTGTTTCGAAGTTACAGGCGATTATAGAAAATCGAGGAAACGGCAAGGAATACATACCCCTTGCAATTTATTTCGGCAAAAAATGGAAAGTGTTTCAGTCGACTTGTGCTTATAATTCCTTAAAGAGGATGGAACGAGGATCACAAAAATCGCAGGCAGAGCTTTCTAAGTGCATTATTTTCAAAGTTACAGCCAAAAAACCAAAGACTTGATTAATCGAGGAAGAGTTTTGGTCGACCACTACAACTGAAACAATTTTTTTTAAGATGGGCTTTCGCTGATAGTCCTATCTTAAGGTACGCGTCGAGAGCTTCAAGAAAATGTATGATTATCATAGGTTTCGATCGGTGTTTCGAAAGTTACATGCGATTAAAGAAAATCGAGGAAACGGTAAGGAATAAATACCCCTTGCAATTGATTTTGGCAAAAAATGGAAAGTGTTTCGGTCGACTTGTGCTTATACATGCTTAAATAGGATGCAAATAGGATCACAAAAATCGCAGGCAGAGCTTTCTAAGTGCATTATTTTCGAAGTTATAGCCAAAAAACCAATAACTTGATTAATCGAGGAAGAGCCTTGGCCGACCACTACAACTGAAACAATTTTTTTTTAAAGATGGGCTTTCGCTGATAGTCCTATCTTAAGGTACGCGTCGACAGCTTCAAGAAAATGTATGATTATCATAGGTTTCGATCGGTGTTTCGAAAGTTACAGGCGATTAAAGAAAATCGAGGAAACGGTAAGGAATACATACCCATTGCAGTTTATTTCGGCAAAAAATGGAAAATGTTTCGGTCGACTTGTGCTTATACAGGCTTCAAGAGGATGGAAAGAGGACCACAAAAACCGCAGGCAGAGCTTTCTAAGTGCATTATTTTCGAAGTTACAGCCAAAAAACCCAAGACTTGATTAATCGAGGAAGAGCCTTGGTCAACCACTACTACTGAGACATTATTTTTTTTAAAGATGGGCTTTCGCTGATAGTCCTATCTTAAGGTACGCGTCGACAGCTTCAAGAAAATGTAAGATTATCATAGGTTTCGATCGGTGTTTCGAAGTTACAGGCGATTATAGAAAATCGAGGAAACGGCAAGGAATACATACCCCTTGCAATTTATTTCGGCAAAAAATGGAAAGTGTTTCAGTCGACTTGTGCTTATAAATGCTTAAAGAGGATGTAAAGAGGATCACAAAAATCGCAGGCAGAGCCTCCTAAGTGCATTATTTTCGAAGTTACAGCGAAAAAACCAAAGACTTGATTAATCGAGGAAGAGCCTTGGTCGACCACTACTACTGAAACAATATTTTTTTTTTAAAGATGAGCTGTCGCTCATAGTCCTATCTTAAGGTACGCGTCGACAGCTTCAAGAAAATGTATGATTATCACAGGTTTCGATCGGTGTTTCGAAAGTTACGGGCGATTAAAGAAAATCGAGGAAACGGTAAGGAATAAATACCCCTTGCAATTGATTTTGGCAAAAAATGGAAAGTCTTTCGGTCGACTTGTGCTTATACATGCTTAAAGAGAATGGAAAGAGGATCACAAAAAGCGCAGGCAGAGCCTCCTAAGTGCATTATTTTCCAAGTTACAGCCAAAACACCAAACGCTTGATTAATCGAGGAAGAGCCTTGGTCGACCAGTACAACTGAAACAATTTTTTTTTAAAGATGGGCTTTCGCTGATCATCCTAACTTAAGGTACGCGTCGAGAGCTTCAAGAAAATGTATGATTAGCATAGGTTTCGATCGGTGTTTCGAAAGTTACAGGCGATTATAGAAAATCGAGGAAACGGTAAGGAATACATACCCCTTGCAATTTATTTCGGCAAAAAATGGAAAGTGTTTCAGTCGACTTGTGCTTATACATGCTTAAGGAGGATGTAAAGAGGATCACAAAAATCGCAGGCAGAGCCTCCTAAGTGCATTATTTTCGAAGTTACAGCCAAAAAACCAAAGGCTTGATTAATCGAGGAAGAGCCTTGGTCGATCAGTACACTGAAACAATTCTTTATTAAAGAAGGGCTTTCGCTGATCATCCTAACTTGAGGTACGCGTCGAGAGCTTCAAGAAAATATATGATTATCATAGGTTTCGATCGGTGTTTCGAAAGTTACAGGCGATTATAGAAAATCAAGGAAACGGTAAGGAATACATGCCCCGTGCAATTTATTTCGGCAAAAAATGGAAAGTGTTTCGGTCGACTTGTGCTTATACATGCTAAAAGAGGATGGAAAGAGGATCACAAAAATCGCAGGCAGAGCTTTCTAAGTGCATTATTTTCGAAGTTACAGCCAAAAAACCAAAGACTTGATTAATCGAGGAAGAGCCTTGGTCGACCACTATTACTGAAACAATATTTTTTTTTAAAGATGAGCTGTCGCTCATAGTCCTATCTTAAGGTACGCGTCGACAGCTTGCAGAAAATTTATGATTATCATAGGTTTCGATCGGTGTTTCGAAAGTTACAGGCGATTAAAGAAAATCGACGAAACGGTAAGGAATACATACCCCTTGCAATTTATTTCGGCAAAAAATGGAAAGTTTTTCGGTCGACTCGTTCTTATATATGCTTAAAGAGGATGGAAAGAGGATCACAAAAATCGCAGGCAGAGCCTTCTAAGTGCATTATTTTCGAAGTTACAGGCAAAAAACCAACGGCTTGATTAATCGAAGAAGAGCCTTGGTCGACCACTACAACTGAAACCATTTTTTTTTTAAGATGGGCTTTCGCTGGTAGTCCTGTCTTAAGGTACGCGTCGAGAGCTTCAAGAAAATGTAAGATTATCATCGGTTTCGATCGGTGTTTCGAAAGTTACAGGCGATTAAATAAAATCGAGGAAACGGTAAGGAATACATACCCATTGCAATTTATTTCGGCAAAAAATGGAAAGTGTTTCGGTCGACTTGTGCTTATACATGCTTAAAGAGGATGGAAAGAGGATCACAAAAATCGCAGGCAGAGCTTTCTAAGTGCATTATTTTCGAAGTTACAGCAAAAAAACCAAAGACTTGATTAATCGAGGAAGAGCCTTGGTCGACCACTACTACTGAATCAATATTTTTTTTAAAGATGAGCTGTCGCTCATAGTCCTATCTTAAGGTACGCGTCGACAGCTTCAAGAAAATGTAAGATTATCATAGGTTTCGATCGGTGTTTCGAAGTTACAGGCGATTATAGAAAATCGAGGAAACGGCAAGGAATACATACCCCTTGCAATTTATTTCGGCAAAAAATGGAAAGTGTTTCGGTCGACTTGTGCTTATACATGCTTAAATAGGATGCAAATAGGATCACAAAAATCGCAGGCAGAGCTTTCTAAGTGCATTATTTTCGAAGTTATAGCCAAAGAACCAATAACTTGATTAATCGAGGAAGAGCCTTGGCCGACCACTACAACTGAAACAATTTTTTTTTAAAGATGGGCTTTCGCTGATAGTCCTATCTTAAGGTACGCGTCGAGAGCTTCAAGAAAATGTATGATTATCATAGGTTTCGATCGGTGCTTCGAAAGTTACAGGCGATTATAGAAAATCAAGGAAACGGTAAGGAATACATACCCCTTGCAATTTATTTCGGCAAAAAATGGAAAGTGTTTCGGTCGACTTGTGCTTATACACGCTTAAAGAGCATGGAAAGAGGATCACAAAAATCGCAGGCAGAGCCTCCTAAGTGCATTATTTTCCAAGTTACAGCCAAAAAACCAAACGCTTGATTAATCGAGGAAGAGCCTTGGTCGACCAGTACAACTGAAACAATTTTTTTTTAAAGATGGGCTTTCGCTGATCATCCTAACTTAAGGTACGCGTCGAGAGCTTCAAGAAAATGTATGATTAGCATAGGTTTCGATCGGTGTTTCGAAAGTTACAGGCGATTATAGAAAATCGAAGAAACGGTAAGGAATACATACCCCTTGCAATTTATTTCGGCAAAAAATGGAAAGTCTTTCGGTCGACTTGTGCTTATACATGCTTAAAGAGGATGTAAAGAGGACCACAAAAATCGCAGGTAGAGGCTCCTAAGTGCATTATTTTCGACGTTACAGCCAAAAAACCAAAGGCTTGATTAATCGAAGAAGAGCCTTGGTCGACCACTACAACTGAAACCATTTTTTTTTTTAAAATGGGCTTTCGCTGGTAGTCCTATCTTAAGGTACGCGTCGAGAGCTTCAAGAAAATGTATGATTATCATAGGTTTCGATCGGTGTTTCGAAAGTTACAGGCGATTAAAGAAAATCGAGGAAACGGTAAGGAATAAATACCCCTTGCAATTGATTTTGGCAAAAAATGGAAAGTGTTTCGGTCGACTTGTGCTTATACATGCTTAAAGAGAATGGAAATAGGATCACAAAAATCGCAGGCAGAGCCTCCTAAGTGCATTATTTTCGAAGTTATAGCCAAAAAACCAATAACTTGATTAATCGAGGAAGAGCCTTTGTCGACCACTACTACTGAAACAATATTTTTTTTAAAGATGGGCTGTCGCTGTTAGTCCTATCACAAGGTACGCGTCGACAACTTCAAGAAAATGTATGATTAGCATAGGTTTCGATCGGTGTTTCGAAAGTTACGGGCGTTTATAGAAAATCGAGGAAACGGTAAGGAATACAAACCCCTTGCAATTTATTTCGGCAAAAAATGGAAAGTTTTTCGATCGACTTGTGCTTATACACACTTAAAGAGGATGGAACGGGCATCACAAAAGTCGCAGGCAGAGCCTCCTAGGTGCATTATTTTCGAAGTTACAGCCAAAAAACCAACGGCTTGATTAATCGAAGAAGAGCCTTGGTCGACCACTACAACTGAAACCATTTTTTTTTTAAGATGGGCTTTCGCTGGTAGTCCTATCTTAAGGTACGCGTCGAGAGCTTCAAGAAAATGTAAGATAATCATAGGTTTCGATCGGTGTTTCGAAAGTTACAGGCGATTTAAGAAAATCGAGGAAACGGTAAGGAATACATACCCATTGCAATTTATTTCGGCAAAAAATGGAAAGTGTTTCGGTCGACTTGTGCTTATACATGCTTAAAGAGGATGGAAAGAGGATCACAAAAATCGCAGGCAGAGCTTTCTAAGTGCATTATTTTCGAAGTTATAGTCAAAAAACCAATAACTTGATTAATCGAGGAAGAGCCTTGGTCGACCACTACCACTGAAACAATATTTTTTTTAAAGATGGGCTGTCGCTGATAGTCCTATCTCAAGGTACGCGTCGACAGCTTCAAGAAAATGTATGATTATCGTAGGGTTCGATCGGTGTTTCGAAAGTTACAGGCGATTATAGAAAATCGAGGAAACGGCAAGGAATACATACCCCTTGCAATTTATTTCGGCAAAAAATGGAAAGTGTTTCGGTCGACTTGTGCTTATACATGCTTAAAGAGGATGGAAAGAGGTACACAAAAATCGCAAGCAGAGCTTTCTAAGTGCATTATTTTCGAAGTTATAGCCAAAAAACCTAAGACTTGATTAATCGAGGAAGAGCCTTGGTCGACCAGTACAACTGAAACAATTTTTTATTAAAGATGGGCTTTCGCAGATCATCCTAACATAAGGTACGCGTCGAGAGCTTCAAGAAAATGTATGATTATCATAGGTTTCGATCGGTGTTTCGAAAGTTACAAGCGATTATAGAAAATCAAGGAAACGGTAAGGAATACATACCTCTTTTTTTTTTTTTTTGCGTCCAGGAAATCTTCGGAAGACTTCTGCCCTCTCTTGGGGAAGAGGGCAGCGTATGTCAGATTAGGAATACATACCCCTTGCAATTTATTTCGGCAAAAAATGGAAAGTGTTTCGGTCGACTTGTTCTTATACATGCTTAAAGAGGATGTAAAGAGGATCACAAAAATCGCAGGCAGAGCCTCCTAAGTGCATTATTTTCGAAGTTACAGCCAAAACACCAAAGACTTGATTAATCGAGGAAGAGCCTTGGTCGACCACTACTACTGAAACAATATTTTTTTTAAAGATGAGCTGTCGCTCATAGTCCTATCTTAAGGTACGCGTCGACAGCTTCAAGAAAATGTATGATTATCATAGGGTGCGATCGGTGTTTCGAAAGTTACAGGCGATTATAGAAAATCGAGGAAACGGCAAGGAATACATACCCCTTGCAATTTATTTCGGCAAAAAATGGAAAGTTTTTCGATCGACTTGTGCTTATACACGCTTAAAGAGGATGGAACGGGCATCACAAAAATCGCAGGCAGAGCCTCCTAGGTGCATTATTTTCGAAGTTACAGCCAAAAAACCAACGGCTTGATTAATCGAAGAAGAGCCTTGGTCGACCACTACAACTGAAACCATTTTTTTTTTTAAGATGGGCTTTCGCTGGTAGTCCTATCTTAAGGTACGCTTCGAGAGCTTCAAGAAAATGTAAGATAATCATACGTTTCGATCGGTGTTTCGAAAGTTACAGGCGATTTAAGAAAATCGAGGAAACGGTAAGGAATACATACCCATTGCAATTTATTTCGGCAAAAAATGGAAAGTGTTTCGGTCGACTTGTGCTTGTACATGCTTAAAGAGGATGCAAAGAGGATCACAAAAATCGCAGGCAGAGCTTTCTAAGTGCATTATTTTCGAAGTTATAGTCAAAAAACCAATAACTTGATTAATCGAGGAAGAGCCTTGGTCGACCACTACCACTGAAACAATATTTTTTTTAAAGATGGGCTGTCGCTGATAGTCCTATCTCAAGGTACGCGTCGACAGCTTCAAGAAAATGTATGATTATCGTAGGGTTCGATCGGTGTTTCGAAAGTTACAGGCGATTATAGAAAATCGAGGAAACGGCAAGGAATACACACCCCTTGCAATTTATTTCGGCAAAAAATGGAAAGTGTTTCGGTCGACTTCTGCTTATACATGCTTAAAGAGGATGGAAAGAGGTACACAAAAATCGCAAGCAGAGCTTTCTAAGTGCATTATTTTCGAAGTTATAGCCAAAAAACCAAAGACTTGATTAATCGAGGAAGAGCCTTGGTCGACCAGTACAACTGAAACAATTTTTTATTAAAGATGGGCTTTCGCAGATCATCCTAACATAAGGTACGCGTCGAGAGCTTCAAGAAAATGTATGATTATCATAGGTTTCGATCGGTGTTTCGAAAGTTACAAGCGATTATAGAAAATCAAGGAAACGGTAAGGAATACATACCCCTTTTTTTTTTTTGCGTCCAGGAAATCTTCGGAAGACTTCTGCCCTCTCTTGGGGAAGAGGGCAGCGTATGTCAGATTAGGAATACATACCCCTTGCAATTTATTTCGGCAAAAAATGGAAAGTGTTTCGGTCGCCTTGTTGTTATACATGCTTAAAGAGGATGTAAAGAGGATCACAAAAATCGCAGGCAGAGCCTCCTAAGTGCATTATTTTCGAAGTTACAGCCAAAACACCAAAGACTTGATTAATCGAGGAAGAGCCTTGGTCGACAACTACTACAGAAACAATATTTTTTTTAAAGATGAGCTGTCGCTCATAGTCCTATCTTAAGGTACGCGTCGACAGCTTCAAGAAAATGTAAGATTATAATAGGTTTCGATCGGTGTTTCGAAGTTACAGGCGATTATAGAAAATCGAGGAAACGGCAAGGAATACATACCCCTTGCAATTTATTTCGGCAAAAAAATGGAAAGTGTTTCAGTCGACTTGTGCTTATACATGCTTAAAGAGGATGTAAAGAGGATCACAAGAATCGAAGGCAGAGCCTCCTAAGTGCATTATTTTCGAAGTTACAGCCAAAAAAACAAAGGCTTGATTAATCGATGAAGAGCCTTGGTCGATCAGTACACTGAAACAATTTTTTATTAAAGAAGGGCTTTCGCTGATCATCCTAACTTGAGGTACGCGTCGAGAGCTTCAAGAAAATGTATGATTATCATAGGTTTCGATCGGTGTTTCGAAAGTTACAGGCGATTATAGAAAATCGAGGAAACGGTAAAGAATACATACCCCTTGCAATTTATTTCGGCAAAAAATGGAAAGTGTTTCGGTCGACTTGTGCTTATACACGCTTAAAGAGCATGGAAAGAGGATCACAAAAATCGCAGGCAGAGCCTCCTAAGTGCATTATTTTCCAAGTTACAGCCAAAAAACCAAACGCTTGATTAATCGAGGAAGAGCCTTGGTCGACCAGTACAACTGAAACAATTTTTTTTTAAAGATGGGCTTTCGCTGATCATCCTAACTTAAGGTACGCGTCGAGAGCTTCAAGAAAATGTATGATTAGCATTGGTTTCGATCGGTGTTTCGAAAGTTACAGGCGATTATAGAAAATCGAAGAAACGGTAAGGAATACATACCCCTTGCAATTTATTTCGGCAAAAAATGGAAAGTGTTTCGGTCGACTTGTTCTTATACATGCTTAAAGAGGATGTAAAGAGGATCACAAAAATCGCAGGCAGAGCCTCCTAAGTGCATTATTTTCGAAGTTACAGCCAAAAAACCAAAGACTTGATTAATCGAGGAAGAGCCTTGGTCGACCACTACTACTGAAACAATATTTTTTTTAAAGATGAGCTGTCGCTCATAGTCCTATCTTAAGGTACGCGTCAACAGCTTCAAGAAAATGTAAGATTATCATAGGTTTCGATCGGTGTTTCGAAAGTTACAGGCGATTATAGAAAATCGACGAAACGGTAAAGAATACATACCCCTTGCAATTTATTTCGGCAAAAAATGGAAAGTTTTTCGGTCGACTCGTTCTTATATATGCTTAAAGAGAATGGAAAGAGGATCACAAAAATCGCAGGCAGAGCCTTCTAAGTGCATTATTTTCGAAATTACAGCCAAAAAACCCACGACTTGAATAATCGAGGAAGAGCCTTGGTCGACCACTACTACTGAAACAATATTTTTTTTAAAGATGAGCTGTCGCTGATAGTCCTATCTTAAGGTACGCGTCGAGAGCTTCAAGAAAATGTATGATTAGCATAGGTTTCGATCGGTGTTTCGAAAGTTACAGGCGATTATAGAAAATCGAGGAAACGGTAAGGAATACATACCCCTTGCAATTTATTTCGGCAAAAAATGGAAAGTGTTTCAGTCGACTTGTGCTTATACATGCTTAAAGAGGATGTAAAGAGGATCACAAAAATCGCAGGCAGAGCCTCCTAAGTGCATTATTTTCGAAGTTACAGCCAAAAAACCAAAGGCTTGATTAATCGAGGAAGAGCCTTGGTCGATCAGTACACTGAAACAATTTTTTATTAAAGAAGGGCTTTCGCTGATCATCCTAACTTGAGGTACGCGTTGAGAGCTTCAAGAAAATGTATGAGTATCATAGGTTTCGATCGGTGTTTCGAACGTTACAGGCGATTATAGAAAATCAAGGAAACGGTAAGGAATACATGCCCCGTGCAATTTATTTCGGCAAAAAATGAAAAGTGTTTCGCTCGACTTGTGCTTATACACGCTAAAAGAGGATGGAAAGAGGATCACAAAAATCGCAGGCAGAGCTTTCTAAGTGCATTATTTTCGAAGTTACAGCCAAAAAACCAAAGACTTGATTAATCGAGGAAGAGCCTTGGTCGACCACTACTACTGAAACAATATTTTTTTTAAAGATGAGCTGTCGCTCATAGTCCTATCTTAAGGTACGCGTCAACAGCTTCAAGAAAATGTAAGATTATCATAGGTTTCGATCGGCGTTTCGAAAGTTACAGGCGATTATAGAAAATCGAGGAAACGGCAAGGAATACATACCCCTTGCAATTTATTTCGGCAAAAAATGGAAAGTGTTTCAGTCGACTTGTGCTTATAAATGCTTAAAGAGGATGGAAAGAGGATCACAAAAATCGCACGCAGAGCTTTCTATGTGCATTATTTTCAAAGTTATAGCCAAAAAACCAAAGACTTGATTAATCGAGGAAGAGCCTTGGTCGACCACTACTACTGAAACAATATTTTTTTTAAAGATGATCTGTCGCTGATAGTCCTATCTTAAGGTACGCGTCGAGAGCTTCAAGAAAATGTATGATTATCATAGGTTTCGATCGGTGCTTCGAAAGTTACAGGCGATTATAGAAAATCAAGGAAACGGTAAGGAATACATACCCCTTGCAATTTATTTCGGCAAAAAATGGAAAGTGTTTCGGTCGACTTGTGCTTATACACGCTTAAAGAGCATGGAAAGAGGATCACAAAAATCGCAGGCAGAGCCTCCTAAGTGCATTATTTTCGAAGTTACAGCCAAAAAACCAAAGGCTTGATTAATCGAGGAAGAGCCTTGGTCGACCACTACAACTGAAACAATTTTTTTTTAAAGATGGGTTTTCCCTGATAGTTCCATCTTAAGGTACGCGTCGAGAGCTTCAAGAAAATGTATGATTATCATAGGTTTCGATCGGTGTTTCGAAAGTTACACGCGATTAAAGAAAATCGAGGAAACGGTAAGGAATACATACCCCTTGCAATTTATTTCGGCAAAAAATGGAAAGTGTTTCGGTCGACTTGTGCTTATACACGCTTAAAGAGCATGGAAAGAGGATCACAAAAATCGCATGCAGAGGCTCCTAAGTGCATTATTTTCGAAGTTACAGCCAAAAAACCAAAGGCTTGATTAATCGAAGAAGAGCCTTGGTCGACCACTACAACTGAAACCATTTTTTTTTTAAGATGGGCTTTCGCTGGTAGTCCTATCTTAAGGTACGCGTCGAGAGCTTCAAGAAAATGTAAGATTATCATAGGTTTCGATCGGTGTTTCGAAAGTTACAGGCGATTATAGAAAATCGAGGAAACGGTAAGGAATACATACCCATTGCAATTTATTTCGGCAAAAAATGGAAAGTGTTTCGGTCGACTTGTGCTTATACATGCTTAAAGAGGATGGAAAGAGGATCACAAAAATCGCAGGCAGAGCTTTCTAAGTGCATTATTTTCAAAGTTATAGCCAAAAAACCAAAGACTTGATTAATCGAGGAAGAGCCTTGGTCGACCACTACTACTGAAACAATATTTTTTTTAAAGATGAGCTGTCGCTGATAGTCCTATCTTAAGGTACGCGTCGAGAGCTTCAAGAAAATGTGTGATTATCATAGGTTTCGATCGGTGCTTCGAAAGTTACAGGCGATTATAGAAAATCAAGGAAACGGTAAGGAATACATACCCCTTGCAATTTATTTCGGCAAAAAATGGAAAGTGTTTCGGTCGACTTGTCCTTATAAATGCTTAAAGAGGATGGAAAGAGAATCACAAAAATCGCAGGCAGAGCTATCTAAGTGCATTATTTTCAAAGTTATAGCCAAAAAATCAAAGACCTGATTAATCGAGGAAGAGCCTTGGTCGACCACTACTACTGAAACAATATTTTTTTTAAAGATGGGCTGTCGCTGATAGTCCTATCTCAAGGTACGCGTCGACAGCTTCAAGAAAATGTATGATTATCGTAGGGTTCGATCGGTGTTTCGAAAGTTACAGGCGATTATAGAAAATCGAGGAAACGGCAAGGAATACATACCCCTTGCAATATATTTCGGCAAAAAATGGAAAGTGTTTCGGTCGACTTGTGCTTATACATGCTTAAAGAGGATGGAAAGAGGTACACAAAAATCGCAAGCAGAGCTTTCTAAGTGCATTATTTTCGAAGTTATAGCCAAAAAACCTAAGACTTGATTAATCGAGGAAGAGCCTTGGTCGACCAGTACAACTGAAACAATTTTTTATTAAAGATGGGCTTTCGCAGATCATCCTAACATAAGGTACGCGTCGAGAGCTTCAAGAAAATGTATGATTATCATAGGTTTCGATCGGTGTTTCGAAAGTTACAAGCGATTATAGAAAATCAAGGAAACGGTAAGGAATACATACCCCCTTTTTTTTTTTTTGCGTCCAGGAAATCTTCGGAAGACTTCTGCCCTCTCTTGGGGAAGAGGGCAGCGTATGTCAGATTAGGAATACATACCCCTTGCAATTTATTTCGGCAAAAAATGGAAAGTGTTTCGGTCGACTTGTTCTTATACATGCTTAAAGAGGATGTAAAGAGGATCACAAAAATCGCAGGCAGAGCCTCCTAAGTGCATTATTTTCGAAGTTACAGCCAAAACACCAAAGACTTGATTAATCGAGGAAGAGCCTTGGTCGACCACTACTACTGAAACAATATTTTTTTAAAGATGAGCTGTCGCTCATAGTCCTATCTTAAGGTACGCGTCGACAGCTTCAAGAAAATGTATGATTATCATAGGGTGCGATCGGTGTTTCGAAAGTTACAGGCGTTTATAGAAAATCGAGGAAACGGCAAGGAATACATACCCCTTGCAATTTATTTCGGCAAAAAATGGAAAGTGTTTCGGTCGACTTGTGCTTATACACGCTCAAATTGGATGGAACGGGCATCACAAAAATCGCAGGCAGAGCCTCCTAAGTGCATTATTTTCCAAGTTACAGCCAAAAAACCAAACGCTTGATTAATCGAGGAAGAGCCTTGGTCGACCAGTACAACTGAAACAATTTTTTTTTAAAGATGGGCTTTCGCTGATCATCCTAACTTAAGGTACGCGTCGAGAGCTTCAAGAAAATGTATGATTAGCATAGGTTTCGATCGGTGTTTCGAAAGTTACAGGCGATTATAGAAAATCGAGGAAACGGTAAGGAATACATACCCCTTGCAATTTATTTCGGCAAAAAATGGAAAGTGTTTCAGTCGACTTGTGCTTATACATGCTTAAAGAGGATGTAAAGAGGATCACAAAAATCGCAGGCAGAGGCTCCTAAGTGCATTATTTTCGAAGTTACAGCCAAAAAACCAAAGGCTTGATTAATCGAAGAAGAGCCTTGGTCGACCACTACAACTGAAACCATTTTTTTTTTAAGATGGGCTTTCGCTGGTAGTCCTATCTTAAGGTACGCGTCGAGAGCTTCAAGAAAATGTAAGATTATCATAGGTTTCGATCGGTGTTTCGAAAGTTACAGGCGATTATAGAAAATCGAGGAAACGGTAAGGAATACATACCCATTGCAATTTATTTCGGCAAAAAATGGAAAGTGTTTCGGTCGACTTGTGCTTATACATGCTTAAAGAGGATGGAAAGAGGATCACAAAAATCGCAGGCAGAGCTTTCTAAGTGCATTATTTTCAAAGTTATAGCCAAAAAACCAAAGACTTGATTAATCGAGGAAGAGCCTTGGTCGACCACTACTACTGAAACAATATTTTTTTTAAAGATGAGCTGTCGCTGATAGTCCTATCTTAAGGTACGCGTCGAGAGCTTCAAGAAAATGTGTGATTATCATAGGTTTCGATCGGTGCTTCGAAAGTTACAGGCGATTATAGAAAATCAAGGAAACGGTAAGGAATACATACCCCTTGCAATTTATTTCGGCAAAAAATGGAAAGTGTTTCGGTCGACTTGTCCTTATAAATGCTTAAAGAGGATGGAAAGAGAATCACAAAAATCGCAGGCAGAGCTTTCTAAGTGCATTATTTTCAAAGTTATAGCCAAAAAATCAAAGACTTGATTAATCGAGGAAGAGCCTTGGTCGACCACTACTACTGAAACAATATTTCTTTTAAAGCTGAGCTGTCGCTGATAGTCCTATCTTAAGGTACGCGTCGAGAGCTTCAAGAAAATGTATGATTATCATAGGTTTCGATCGGTGCTTCGAAAGTTACAGGCGATTATAGAAAATCAAGGAAACGGTAAGGAATACATACCCCTTGCAATTTATTTCGGCAAAAAATGGAAAGTGTTTCGGTCGACTTGTGCTTATACACGCTTAAAGAGCATGGAAAGAGGATCACAAAAATCGCAGGCAGAGCCTCCTAAGTGCATTATTTTCCAAGTTACAGCCAAAAAACCAAACGCTTGATTAATCGAGGAAGAGCCTTGGTCGACCAGTACAACTGAAACAATTTTTTTTAAAGATGGGCTTTCGCTGATCATCCTAACTTAAGGTACGCGTCGAGAGCTTCAAGAAAATGTATGATTAGCATAGGTTTCGATCGGTGTTTCGAAAGTTACAGGCGATTATAGAAAATCGAAGAAACGGTAAGGAATACATACCCCTTGCAATTTATTTCGGCAAAAAATGGAAAGTCTTTCGGTCGACTTGTGCTTATACATGCTTAAAGAGGATGTAAAGAGGATCACAAAAATCGCAGGTAGAGGCTCCTAAGTGCATTATTTTCGACGTTACAGCCAAAAAACCAAAGGCTTGATAAATCGAAGAAGAGCCTTGGTCGACCACTACAACTGAAACCATTTTTTTTTTAAAATGGGCTTTCGCTGGTAGTCCTATCTTAAGGTACGCGTCGAGAGCTTCAAGAAAATGTATGATTATCATAGGTTTCGATCGGTGTTTCGAAAGTTACAGGCGATTAAAGAAAATCGAGGAAACGGTAAGGAATAAATACCCCTTGCAATTGATTTTGGCAAAAAATGGAAAGTGTTTCGGTCGACTTGTGCTTATACATGCTTATAGAGAATGGAAATAGGATCACAAAAATCGCAGGCAGAGCCTCCTAAGTGCATTATTTTCGAAGTTATAGCCAAAAAACCAATAACTTGATTAATCGAGGAAGAGCCTTGGTCGACCACTACTACTGAAACAATATTTTTTTTAAAGATGGGCTGTCGCTGTTAGTCCTATCACAAGGTACGCGTCGACAACTTCAAGAAAATGTATGATTAGCATAGGTTTCGATCGGTGTTTCGAAAGTTACGGGCGTTTATAGAAAATCGAGGAAACGGTAAGGAATACAAACCCCTTGCAATTTATTTCGGCAAAAAATGGAAAGTTTTTCGATCGACTTGTGCTTATACACACTTAAAGAGGATGGAACGGGCATCACAAACATCGCAGGCAGAGCCTCCTAGGTGCATTATTTTCGAAGTTACAGCCAAAAAACCAACGGCTTGATTAATCGAAGAAGAGCCTTGGTCGACCACTACAACTGAAACCATTTTTTTTTAAGATGGGCTTTCGCTGGTAGTCCTATCTTAAGGTACGCGTCGAGAGCTTCAAGAAAATGTAAGATAATCATAGGTTTCGATCGGTGTTTCGAAAGTTACAGGCGATTTAAGAAAATCGAGGAAACGGTAAGGAATACATACCCATTGCAATTTATTTCGGCAAAAAATGGAAAGTGTTTCGGTCGACTTGTGCTTATACATGCTTAAAGAGGATGTAAAGAGGATCACAAAAATCGCAGGTAGAGGCTCCTAAGTGCATTATTTTCGACGTTACAGCCAAAAAACCAAAGGCTTGATTAATCGAAGAAGAGCCTTGGTCGACCACTACAACTGAAACCATTTTTTTTTTAAAATGGGCTTTCGCTGGTAGTCCTATCTTAAGGTACGCGTCGAGAGCTTCAAGAAAATGTATGATTATCATAGGTTTCGATCGGTGTTTCGAAAGTTACAGGCGATTAAAGAAAATCGAGGAAACGGTAAGGAATAAATACCCCTTGCAATTGATTTTGGCAAAAAATGGAAAGTGTTTCGGTCGACTTGTGCTTATACATGCTTATAGAGAATGGAAATAGGATCACAAAAATCGCAGGCAGAGCCTCCTAAGTGCATTATTTTCGAAGTTATAGCCAAAAAACCAATAACTTGATTAATCGAGGAAGAGCCTTGGTCGACCACTACTACTGAAACAATATTTTTTTTAAAGATGGGCTGTCGCTGTTAGTCCTATCACAAGGTACGCGTCGACAACTTCAAGAAAATGTATGATTAGCATAGGTTTCGATCGGTGTTTCGAAAGTTACGGGCGTTTATAGAAAATCGAGGAAACGGTAAGGAATACAAACCCCTTGCAATTTATTTCGGCAAAAAATGGAAAGTTTTTCGATCGACTTGTGCTTATACACACTTAAAGAGGATGGAACGGGCATCACAAACATCGCAGGCAGAGCCTCCTAGGTGCATTATTTTCGAAGTAACAGCCAAAAAACCAACGGCTTGATTAATCGAAGAAGAGCCTTGGTCGACCACTACAACTGAAACCATTTTTTTTTAAGATGGGCTTTCGCTGGTAGTCCTATCTTAAGGTACGCGTCGAGAGCTTCAAGAAAATGTAAGATAATCATAGGTTTCGATCGGTGTTTCGAAAGTTACAGGCGATTTAAGAAAATCGAGGAAACGGTAAGGAATACATACCCATTGCAATTTATTTCGGCAAAAAATGGAAAGTGTTTCGGTCGACTTGTGCTTATACATGCTTAAAGAGGATGGAAAGAGGATCACAAAAATCGCAGGCAGAGCTTTCTAAGTGCATTATTTTCGAAGTTATAGTCAAAAAACCAATAACTTGATTAATCGAGGAAGAGCCTTGGTCGACCACTACCACTGAAACAATATTTTTTTTAAAGATGGGCTGTCGCTGATAGTCCTATCTCAAGGTACGCGTCGACAGCTTCAAGAAAATGTATGATTATCGTAGGGTTCGATCGGTGTTTCGAAAGTTACAGGCGATTATAGAAAATCGAGGAAACGGCAAGGAATACATACCCCTTGCAATTTATTTCGGCAAAAAATGGAAAGTGTTTCGGTCGACTTGTGCTTATACATGCTTAAAGAGGATGGAAAGAGGTACACAAAAATCGCAAGCAGAGCTTTCTAAGTGCATTATTTTCGAAGTTATAGCCAAAAAACCAAAGACTTGATTAATCGAGGAAGAGCCTTGGTCGATCAGTACACTGAAACAATTTTTTATTAAAGAAGGGCTTTCGCTGATCATCCTAACTTGAGGTACGCGTCGAGAGCTTCAAGAAAATGTATGATTATCATAGGTTTCGATCGGTGTTTCGAAAGTTACAGGCGATTATAGAAAATCGAGGAAACGGTAAAGAATACATACCCCTTGCAATTTATTTCGGCAAAAAATGGAAAGTGTTTCGGTCGACTTGTTCTTATACATGCTTAAAGAGGATGTAAAGAGGATCACAAAAATCGCAGGCAGAGCCTCCTAAGTGCATTATTTTCGAAGTTACAGCCAAAAAACCAAAGACTTGATTAATCGAGGAAGAGCCTTGGTCGACCACTACTACTGAAACAATATTTTTTTTAAAGATGAGCTGTCGCTCATAGTCCTATCTTAAGGTACGCGTCAACAGCTTCAAGAAAATGTAAGATTATCATAGGTTTCGATCGGTGTTTCGAAAGTTACAGGCGATTATAGAAAATCGACGAAACGGTAAGGAATACGTACCCCTTGCAATTTATTTCGGCAAAAAATGGAAAGTTTTTCGGTCGACTCGTTCTTATATATGCTTAAAGAGAATGGAAAGAGGATCACAAAAATCGCAGGCAGAGCCTTCTAAGTGCATTATTTTCGAAATTACAGCCAAAAAACCCACGACTTGAATAATCGAGGAAGAGCCTTGGTCGACCACTACTACTGAAACAATATTTTATTTAAAGATGAGCTGTCGCTGATAGTCCTATCTTAAAGTACGCGTCGAGAGCTTCAAGAAAATGTATGATTAGCATAGGTTTCGATCGGTGTTTCGAAAGTTACAGGCGATTATAGAAAATCGAGGAAACGGTAAGGAATACATACCCCTTGCAATTTATTTCGGCAAAAAATGGAAAGTGTTTCAGTCGACTTGTGCTTATACATGCTTAAAGAGGATGTAAAGAGGATCACAAAAATCGCAGGCAGAGCCTCCTAAGTGCATTATTTTCGAAGTTACAGCCAAAAAACCAAAGGCTTGATTAATCGAGGAAGAGCCTTGGTCGATCAGTACACTGAAACAATTTTTTATTAAAGAAGGGCTTTCGCTGATCATCCTAACTTGAGGTACGCGTTGAGAGCTTCAAGAAAATGTATGAGTATCATAGGTTTCGATCGGTGTTTCGAACGTTACAGGCGATTATAGAAAATCAAGGAAACGGTAAGGAATACATGCCCCGTGCAATTTATTTCGGCAAAAAATGAAAAGTGTTTCGCTCGACTTGTGCTTATACACGCTAAAAGAGGATGGAAAGAGGATCACAAAAATCGCAGGCAGAGCTTTCTAAGTGCATTATTTTCGAAGTTACAGCCAAAAAACCAAAGACTTGATTAATCGAGGAAGAGCCTTGGTCGACCACTACTACTGAAACAATATTTTTTTTAAAGATGAGCTGTCGCTCATAGTCCTATCTTAAGGTACGCGTCAACAGCTTCAAGAAAATGTAAGATTATCATAGGTTTCGATCGGCGTTTCGAAAGTTACAGGCGATTATAGAAAATCGAGGAAACGGCAAGGAATACATACCCCTTGCAATTTATTTCGGCAAAAAATGGAAAGTGTTTCAGTCGACTTGTGCTTATAAATGCTTAAAGAGGATGGAAAGAGGATCACAAAAATCGCACGCAGAGCTTTCTAAGTGCATTATTTTCAAAGTTATAGCCAAAAAACCAAAGACTTGATTAATCGAGGAAGAGCCTTGGTCGACCACTACAACTGAAACCATTTTTTTTTTAAGATGGGCTTTCGCTGGTAGTCCTATCTTAAGGTACGCGTCGAGAGCTTCAAGAAAATGTAAGATTATCATAGGTTTCGATCGGTGTTTCGAAAGTTACAGGCGATTATAGAAAATCGAGGAAACGGTAAGGAATACATACCCATTGCAATTTATTTCGGCAAAAAATGGAAAGTGTTTCGGTCGACTTGTGCTTATACATGCTTAAAGAGGATGGAAAGAGGATCACAAAAATCGCAGGCAGAGCTTTCTAAGTGCATTATTTTCAAAGTTATAGCCAAAAAACCAAAGACTTGATTAATCGAGGAAGAGCCTTGGTCGACCACTACTACTGAAACAATATTTTTTTTAAAGATGAGCTGTCGCTGATTGTCCTATCTTAAGGTACGCGTCGAGAGCTTCAAGAAAATGTGTGATTATCATAGGTTTCGATCGGTGCTTCGAAAGTTACAGGCGATTATAGAAAATCAAGGAAACGGTAAGGAATACATACCCCTTGCAATTTATTTCGGCAAAAAATGGAAAGTGTTTCGGTCGACTTGTCCTTATAAATGCTTAAAGAGGATGGAAAGAGAATCACAAAAATCGCAGGCAGAGCTTTCTAAGTGCATTATTTTCAAAGTTATAGCCAAAAAATCAAAGACTTGATTAATCGAGGAAGAGCCTTGGTCGACCACTACTACTGAAACAATATTTCTTTTAAAGCTGAGCTGTCGCTGATAGTCCTATCTTAAGGTACGCGTCGAGAGCTTCAAGAAAATGTATGATTATCATAGGTTTCGATCGGTGCTTTGAAAGTTACAGGCGATTAT
The DNA here is from genome assembly GCA_914767735.1 of Anoplius nigerrimus. Taxonomy (NCBI): domain Eukaryota; kingdom Metazoa; phylum Arthropoda; class Insecta; order Hymenoptera; family Pompilidae; genus Anoplius; species Anoplius nigerrimus. The sequence goes on along the minus strand of CAJZBX010000335.1, from coordinate 228,185 downwards.
AGAAAATCAAGGAAACGGTAAGGAATACATACCCCTTGCAATTTATTTCGGCAAAAAATGGAAAGTGTTTCGGTCGACTTGTGCTTATACACGCTTAAAGAGCATGGAAAGAGGATCACAAAAATCGCAGGCAGAGCCTCCTAAGTGCATTATTTTCGAAGTTATAGCCAAAAAACCAATAACTTGATTAATCGAGGAAGAGCCTTGGTCGACCACTACTACTGAAACAATATTTTTTTTAAAGATGGGCTGTCGCTGTTAGTCCTATCACAAGGTACGCGTCGACAACTTCAAGAAAATGTATGATTAGCATAGGTTTCGATCGGTGTTTCGAAAGTTACGGGCGTTTATAGAAAATCGAGGAAACGGTAAGGAATACAAACCCCTTGCAATTTATTTCGGCAAAAAATGGAAAGTTTTTCGATCGACTTGTGCTTATACACACTTAAAGAGGATGGAACGGGCATCACAAACATCGCAGGCAGAGCCTCCTAGGTGCATTATTTTCGAAGTAACAGCCAAAGAACCAACGGCTTGATTAATCGAAGAAGAGCCTTGGTCGACCACTACAACTGAAACCATTTTTTTTTAAGATGGGCTTTCGCTGGTAGTCCTATCTTAAGGTACGCGTCGAGAGCTTCAAGAAAATGTAAGATAATCATAGGTTTCGATCGGTGTTTCGAAAGTTACAGGCGATTTAAGAAAATCGAGGAAACGGTAAGGAATAAATACCCCTTGCAATTGATTTTGGCAAAAAATGGAAAGTTTTTCGGTCGACTCGTTCTTATATATGCTTAAAGAGGATGGAAAGAGGATCACAAAAATCGCAGGCAGAGCCTTCTAAGTGCATTATTTTCGAAGTTACAGGCAAAAAACCAACGGCTTGATTAATCGAAGAAGAGCCTTGGTCGACCACTACAACTGAAACCATTTTTTTTTTAAGATGGGCTTTCGCTGGTAGTCCTGTCTTAAGGTACGCGTCGAGAGCTTCAAGAAAATGTAAGATTATCATAGGTTTCGATCGGTGTTTCGAAAGTTACAGGCGATTAAATAAAATCGAGGAAACGGTAAGGAATACATACCCATTGCAATTTATTTCGGCAAAAAATGGAAAGTGTTTCGGTCGACTTGTGCTTATACATGCTTAAAGAGGATGGAAAGAGGATCACAAAAATCGCAGGCAGAGCTTTCTAAGTGCATTATTTTTGAAGTTACAGCAAAAAAACCAAAGACTTGATTAATCGAGGAAGAGCGTTGGTCGACCACTACTACTGAATCAATATTTTTTTTAAAGATGAGCTGTCGCTCATAGTCCTATCTTAAGGTACGCGTCGACAGCTTCAAGAAAATGTAAGATTATCATAGGTTTCGATCGGTGTTTCGAAGTTACAGGCGATTATAGAAAATCGAGGAAACGGCAAGGAATACATACCCCTTGCAATTTATTTCGGCAAAAAATGGAAAGTGTTTCAGTCGACTTGTGCTTATAATTCCTTAAAGAGGATGGAACGAGGATCACAAAAATCGCAGGCAGAGCTTTCTAAGTGCATTATTTTCAAAGTTACAGCCAAAAAACCAAAGACTTGATTAATCGAGGAAGAGTTTTGGTCGACCACTACAACTGAAACAATTTTTTTTAAGATGGGCTTTCGCTGATAGTCCTATCTTAAGGTACGCGTCGAGAGCTTCAAGAAAATGTATGATTATCATAGGTTTCGATCGGTGTTTCGAAAGTTACAGGCGATTAAAGAAAATCGAGGAAACGGTAAGGAATACATACCCATTGCAATTTATTTCGGCAAAAAATGGAAAGTGTTTCGGTCGACTTGTGCTTATACAGGCTTCAAGAGGATGGAAAGAGGACCACAAAAATCGCAGGCAGAGCTTTCTAAGTGCATTATTTTCGAAGTTATAGCCAAAAAACCAATAACTTGATTAATCGAGGAAGAGCCTTGGTCGACCACTACCACTGAAACAATATTTTTTTTAAAGATGGGCTGTCGCTGATAGTCCTATCTCAAGGTACGCGTCGACAGCTTCAAGAAAATGTATGATTATCGTAGGGTTCGATCGGTGTTTCGAAAGTTACAGGCGATTATAGAAAATCGAGGAAACGGCAAGGAATACATACCCCTTGCAATTTATTTCGGCAAAAAATGGAAAGTGTTTCGGTCGACTTGTGCTTATACATGCTTAAAGAGGATGGAAAGAGGTACACAAAAATCGCAAGCAGAGCTTTCTAAGTGCATTATTTTCGAAGTTATAGCCAAAAAACCAAAGACTTGATTAATCGAGGAAGAGCCTTGGTCGACCAGTACAACTGAAACAATTTTTTTTTAAAGATGGGCTTTCGCAGATCATCCTAACATAAGGTACGCGTCGAGAGCTTCAAGAAAATGTATGATTATCATAGGTTTCGATCGGTGTTTCGAAAGTTACAAGCGATTATAGAAAATCAAGGAAACGGTAAGGAATACATACCCCTTTTTTTTTTTTTTGCGTCCAGGAAATCTTCGGAAGACTTCTGCCCTCTCTTGGGGAAGAGGGCAGCGTATGTCAGATTAGGAATACATACCCCTTGCAATTTATTTCGGCAAAAAATGGAAAGTGTTTCGGTCGACTTGTTGTTATACATGCTTAAAGAGGATGTAAAGAGGATCACAAAAATCGCAGGCAGAGCCTCCTAAGTGCATGATTTTCGAAGTTACAGCCAAAACACCAAAGACTTGATTAATCGAGGAAGAGCCTTGGTCGACCACTACTACTGAAACAATATTTTTTTAAAAGATGAGCTGTCGCTCATAGTCCTATCTTAAGGTACGCGTCGTCAGCTTCAAGAAAATGTAAGATTATAATAGGTTTCGATCGGTGTTTCGAAGTTACAGGCGATTATAGAAAATCGAGGAAACGGCAAGGAATACATACCCCTTGCAATTTATTTCGGCAAAAAAATGGAAAGTGTTTCAGTCGACTTGTGCTTATACATGCTTAAAGAGGATGTAAAGAGGATCACAAAAATCGAAGGCAGAGCCTCCTAAGTGCATTATTTTCGAAGTTACAGCCAAAAAACCAAAGGCTTGATTAATCGAGGAAGAGCCTTGGTCGATCAGTACACTGAAACAATTTTTTATTAAAGAAGGGCTTTTGCTGATCATCCTAACTTGAGGTACGCGTCGAGAGCTTCAAGAAAATGTATGATTATCATAGGTTTCGATCGGTGTTTCGAAAGTTACAGGCGATTATAGAAAATCGAGGAAACGGCAAGGAATACATACCCCTTGCAATTTATTTCGGCAAAAAATGGAAAGTGTTTCGGTCGACTTGTTCTTATACATGCTTAAAGAGGATGTAAAGAGGATCACAAAAATCGCAGGCAGAGCCTCCTAAGTGCATTATTTTCGAAGTTACAGCCAAAAAACCAAAGACTTGATTAATCGAGGAAGAGCCTTGGTCGACCACTACTACTGAAACAATATTTTTTTTAAAGATGAGCTGTCGCTCATAGTCCTATCTTAAGGTACGCGTCAACAGCTTCAAGAAAATGTAAGATTATCATAGGTTTCGATCGGTGTTTCGAAAGTTACAGGCGATTATAGAAAATCGACGAAACGGTAAGGAATACATACCCCTTGCAATTTATTTCGGCAAAAAATGGAAAGTTTTTCGGTCGACTCGTTCTTATATATGCTTAAAGAGAATGGAAAGAGGATCACAAAAATCGCAGGCAGACCCTTCTAAGTGCATTATTTTCGAAATTACAGCCAAAAAACCCACGACTTGAATAATCGAGGAAGAGCCTTGGTAGACCACTACTACTGAAACAATATTTTTTTTAAAGATGAGCTGTCGCTGATAGTCCTATCTTAAGGTACGCGTCGAGAGCTTCAAGAAAATGTATGATTAGCATAGGTTTCGATCGGTGTTTCGAAAGTTACAGGCGATTATAGAAAATCGAGGAAACGGTAAGGAATACATACCCCTTGCAATTTATTTCGGCAAAAAATGGAAAGTGTTTCAGTCGACTTGTGCTTATACATGCTTAAAGAGGATGTAAAGAGGATCACAAAAATCGCAGGCAGAGCCTCCTAAGTGCATTATTTTCGAAGTTACAGCCAAAAAACCAAAGGCTTGATTAATCGAGGAAGAGCCTTGGTCGATCAGTACACTGAAACAATTTTTTATTAAAGAAGGGCTTTCGCTGATCATCCTAACTTGAGGTACGCGTTGAGAGCTTCAAGAAAATGTATGAGTATCATAGGTTTCGATCGGTGTTTCGAACGTTACAGGCGATTATAGAAAATCAAGGAAACGGTAAGGAATACATGCCCCGTGCAATTTATTTCGGCAAAAAATGAAAAGTGTTTCGCTCGACTTGTGCTTATACACGCTAAAAGAGGATGGAAAGAGGATCACAAAAATCGCAGGCAGAGCTTTCTAAGTGCATTATTTTCGAAGTTACAGCCAAAAAACCAAAGACTTGATTAATCGAGGAAGAGCCTTGGTCGACCACTACTACTGAAACAATATTTTTTTTAAAGATGAGCTGTCGCTCATAGTCCTATCTTAAGGTACGCGTCAACAGCTTCAAGAAAATGTAAGATTATCATAGGTTTCGATCGGCGTTTCGAAAGTTACAGGCGATTATAGAAAATCGAGGAAACGGCAAGGAATACATACCCCTTGCAATTTATTTCGGCAAAAAATGGAAAGTGTTTCAGTCGACTTGTGCTTATAAATGCTTAAAGAGGATGGAAAGAGGATCACAAAAATCGCACGCAGAGCTTTCTAAGTGCATTATTTTCAAAGTTATAGCCAAAAAACCAAAGACTTGATTAATCGAGGAAGAGCCTTGGTCGACCACTACTACTGAAACAATATTTTTTTTAAAGATGATCTGTCGCTGATAGTCCTATCTTAAGGTACGCGTCGAGAGCTTCAAGAAAATGTATGATTATCATAGGTTTCGATCGGTGCTTCGAAAGTTACAGGCGATTATAGAAAATCAAGGAAACGGTAAGGAATTCATACCCCTTGCAATTTATTTCGGCAAAAAATGGAAAGTGTTTCGGTCGACTTGTGCTTATACACGCTTAAAGAGCATGGAAAGAGGATCACAAAAATCGCAGGCAGAGCCTCCTAAGTGCATTATTTTCCAAGTTACAGCCAAAAAACCAAACGCTTGATTAATCGAGGAAGAGCCTTGGTCGACCAGTACAACTGAAACAATTTTTTTTTAAAGATGGGCTTTCGCTGATCATCCTAACTTAAGGTACTCGTCGAGAGCTTCAAGAAAATGTATGATTAGCATAGGTTTCGATCGGTGTTTCGAAAGTTACAGGCGATTATAGAAAATCGAGGAAACGGTAAGGAATACATACCCCTTGCAATTTATTTCGGCAAAAAATGGAAAGTGTTTCAGTCGACTTGTGCTTATACATGCTTAAAGAGGATGTAAAGAGGATCACAAAAATCGCAGGCAGAGGCTCCTAAGTGCATTATTTTCGAAGTTACAGCCAAAAAACCAAAGGCTTGATTAATCGAAGAAGAGCCTTGGTCGACCACTACAACTGAAACCATTTTTTTTTTAAGATGGGCTTTCGCTGGTAGTCCTATCTTAAGGTACGCGTCGAGAGCTTCAAGAAAATGTAAGATTATCATAGGTTTCGATCGGTGTTTCGAAAGTTACAGGCGATTATAGAAAATCGAGGAAACGGTAAGGAATACATACCCATTGCAATTTATTTCGGCAAAAAATGGAAAGTGTTTCGGTCGACTTGTGCTTATACATGCTTAAAGAGGATGGAAAGAGGATCACAAAAATCGCAGGCAGAGCTTTCTAAGTGCATTATTTTCAAAGTTATAGCCAAAAAACCAAAGACTTGATTAATCGAGGAAGAGCCTTGGTCGACCACTACTACTGAAACAATATTTTTTTTAAAGATGAGCTGTCGCTGATAGTCCTATCTTAAGGTACGCGTCGAGAGCTTCAAGAAAATGTGTGATTATCATAGGTTTCGATCGGTGCTTCGAAAGTTACAGGCGATTATAGAAAATCAAGGAAACGGTAAGGAATACATACCCCTTGCAATTTATTTCGGCAAAAAATGGAAAGTGTTTCGGTCGACTTGTCCTTATAAATGCTTAAAGAGGATGGAAATAGAATCACAAAAATCGCAGGCAGAGCTTTCTAAGTGCATTATTTTCAAAGTTATAGCCAAAAAATCAAAGACTTGATTAATCGAGGAAGAGCCTTGGTCGACCACTACTACTGAAACAATATTTCTTTTAAAGCTGAGCTGTCGCTGATAGTCCTATCTTAAGGTACGCGTCGAGAGCTTCAAGAAAATGTATGATTATCATAGGTTTCGATCGGTGCTTCGAAAGTTACAGGCGATTATAGAAAATCAAGGAAACGGTAAGGAATACATACCCCTTGCAATTTATTTCGGCAAAAAATGGAAAGTGTTTCGGTCGACTTGTGCTTATACACGCTTAAAGAGCATGGAAAGAGGATCACAAAAATCGCAGGCAGAGCCTCCTAAGTGCATTATTTTCCAAGTTACAGCCAAAAAACCAAACGCTTGATTAATCGAGGAAGAGCCTTGGTCGACCAGTACAACTGAAACAATTTTTTTTAAAGATGGGCTTTCGCTGATCATCCTAACTTAAGGTACGCGTCGAGAGCTTCAAGAAAATGTATGATTAGCATAGGTTTCGATCGGTGTTTCGAAAGTTACAGGCGATTATAGAAAATCGAAGAAACGGTAAGGAATACATACCCCTTGCAATTTATTTCGGCAAAAAATGGAAAGTCTTTCGGTCGACTTGTGCTTATACATGCTTAAAGAGGATGTAAAGAGGATCACAAAAATCGCAGGTAGAGGCTCCTAAGTGCATTATTTTCGACGTTACAGCCAAAAAACCAAAGGCTTGATAAATCGAAGAAGAGCCTTGGTCGACCACTACAACTGAAACCATTTTTTTTTTAAAATGGGCTTTCGCTGGTAGTCCTATCTTAAGGTACGCGTCGAGAGCTTCAAGAAAATGTATGATTATCATAGGTTTCGATCGGTGTTTCGAAAGTTACAGGCGATTAAAGAAAATCGAGGAAACGGTAAGGAATTAATACCCCTTGCAATTGATTTTGGCAAAAAATGGAAAGTGTTTCGGTCGACTTGTGCTTATACATGCTTATAGAGAATGGAAATAGGATCACAAAAATCGCAGGCAGAGCCTCCTAAGTGCATTATTTTCGAAGTTATAGCCAAAAAACCAATAACTTGATTAATCGAGGAAGAGCCTTGGTCGACCACTACTACTGAAACAATATTTTTTTTAAAGATGGGCTGTCGCTGTTAGTCCTATCACAAGGTACGCGTCGACAACTTCAAGAAAATGTATGATTAGCATAGGTTTCGATCGGTGTTTCGAAAGTTACGGGCGTTTATAGAAAATCGAGGAAACGGTAAGGAATACAAACCCCTTGCAATTTATTTCGGCAAAAAATGGAAAGTTTTTCGATCGACTTGTGCTTATACACACTTAAAGAGGATGGAACGGGCATCACAAACATCGCAGGCAGAGCCTCCTAGGTGCATTATTTTCGAAGTAACAGCCAAAAAACCAACGGCTTGATTAATCGAAGAAGAGCCTTGGTCGACCACTACAACTGAAACCATTTTTTTTTAAGATGGGCTTTCGCTGGTAGTCCTATCTTAAGGTACGCGTCGAGAGCTTCAAGAAAATGTAAGATAATCATAGGTTTCGATCGGTGTTTCGAAAGTTACAGGCGATTTAAGAAAATCGAGGAAACGGTAAGGAATACATACCCATTGCAATTTATTTCGGCAAAAAATGGAAAGTGTTTCGGTCGACTTGTGCTTATACATGCTTAAAGAGGATGGAAAGAGGATCACAAAAATCGCAGGCAGAGCTTTCTAAGTGCATTATTTTCGAAGTTATAGTCAAAAAACCAATAACTTGATTAATCGAGGAAGAGCCTTGGTCGACCACTACCACTGAAACAATATTTTTTTTAAAGATGGGCTGTCGCTGATAGTCCTATCTCAAGGTACGCGTCGACAGCTTCAAGAAAATGTATGATTATCGTAGGGTTCGATCGGTGTTTCGAAAGTTACAGGCGATTATAGAAAATCGAGGAAACGGCAAGGAATACATACCCCTTGCAATTTATTTCGGCAAAAAATGGAAAGTGTTTCGGTCGACTTGTTCTTATACATGCTTAAAGAGGATGTAAAGAGGATCACAAAAATCGCAGGCAGAGCCTCCTAAGTGCATTATTTTCGAAGTTACAGCCAAAAAACCAAAGACTTGATTAATCGAGGAAGAGCCTTGGTCGACCACTACTACTGAAACAATATTTTTTTTAAAGATGAGCTGTCGCTCATAGTCCTATCTTAAGGTACGCGTCAACAGCTTCAAGAAAATGTAAGATTATCATAGGTTTCGATCGGTGTTTCGAAAGTTACAGGCGATTATAGAAAATCGACGAAACGGTAAGGAATACGTACCCCTTGCAATTTATTTCGGCAAAAAATGGAAAGTTTTTCGGTCGACTCGTTCTTATATATGCTTAAAGAGAATGGAAAGAGGATCACAAAAATCGCAGGCAGAGCCTTCTAAGTGCATTATTTTCGAAATTACAGCCAAAAAACCCACGACTTGAATAATCGAGGAAGAGCCTTGGTCGACCACTACTACTGAAACAATATTTTATTTAAAGATGAGCTGTCGCTGATAGTCCTATCTTAAAGTACGCGTCGAGAGCTTCAAGAAAATGTATGATTAGCATAGGTTTCGATCGGTGTTTCGAAAGTTACAGGCGATTATAGAAAATCGAGGAAACGGTAAGGAATACATACCCCTTGCAATTTATTTCGGCAAAAAATGGAAAGTGTTTCAGTCGACTTGTGCTTATACATGCTTAAAGAGGATGTAAAGAGGATCACAAAAATCGCAGGCAGAGCCTCCTAAGTGCATTATTTTCGAAGTTACAGCCAAAAAACCAAAGGCTTGATTAATCGAGGAAGAGCCTTGGTCGATCAGTACACTGAAACAATTTTTTATTAAAGAAGGGCTTTCGCTGATCATCCTAACTTGAGGTACGCGTTGAGAGCTTCAAGAAAATGTATGAGTATCATAGGTTTCGATCGGTGTTTCGAACGTTACAGGCGATTATAGAAAATCAAGGAAACGGTAAGGAATACATGCCCCGTGCAATTTATTTCGGCAAAAAATGAAAAGTGTTTCGCTCGACTTGTGCTTATACACGCTAAAAGAGGATGGAAAGAGGATCACAAAAATCGCAGGCAGAGCTTTCTAAGTGCATTATTTTCGAAGTTACAGCCAAAAAACCAAAGACTTGATTAATCGAGGAAGAGCCTTGGTCGACCACTACTACTGAAACAATATTTTTTTTAAAGATGAGCTGTCGCTCATAGTCCTATCTTAAGGTACGCGTCAACAGCTTCAAGAAAATGTAAGATTATCATAGGTTTCGATCGGCGTTTCGAAAGTTACAGGCGATTATAGAAAATCGAGGAAACGGCAAGGAATACATACCCCTTGCAATTTATTTCGGCAAAAAATGGAAAGTGTTTCAGTCGACTTGTGCTTATAAATGCTTAAAGAGGATGGAAAGAGGATCACAAAAATCGCACGCAGAGCTTTCTAAGTGCATTATTTTCAAAGTTATAGCCAAAAAACCAAAGACTTGATTAATCGAGGAAGAGCCTTGGTCGACCACTACTACTGAAACAATATTTTTTTTAAAGATGATCTGTCGCTGATAGTCCTATCTTAAGGTACGCGTCGAGAGCTTCAAGAAAATGTATGATTATCATAGGTTTCGATCGGTGCTTCGAAAGTTACAGGCGATTATAGAAAATCAAGGAAACGGTAAGGAATACATACCCCTTGCAATTTATTTCGGCAAAAAATGGAAAGTGTTTCGGTCGACTTGTGCTTATACACGCTTAAAGAGCATGGAAAGAGGATCACAAAAATCGCAGGCAGAGCCTCCGAAGTGCATTATTTTCCAAGTTACAGCCAAAAAACCAAACGCTTGATTAATCGAGGAAGAGCCTTGGTCGACCAGTACAACTGAAACAATTTTTTTTTAAAGATGGGCTTTCGCTGATCATCCTAACTTAAGGTACGCGTCGAGAGCTTCAAGAAAATGTATGATTAGCATAGGTTTCGATCGGTGTTTCGAAAGTTACAGGCGATTATAGAAAATCGAGGAAACGGTAAGGAATACATACCCCTTGCAATTTATTTCGGCAAAAAATGGAAAGTGTTTCAGTCGACTTGTGCTTATACATGCTTAAAGAGGATGTAAAGAGGATCACAAAAATCGCAGGCAGAGGCTCCTAAGTGCATTATTTTCGAAGTTACAGCCAAAAAACCAAAGGCTTGATTAATCGAAGAAGAGCCTTGGTCGACCACTACAACTGAAACCATTTTTTTTTTAAGATGGGCTTTCGCTGGTAGTCCTATCTTAAGGTACGCGTCGAGAGCTTCAAGAAAATGTAAGATTATCATAGGTTTCGATCGGTGTTTCGAAAGTTACAGGCGATTATAGAAAATCGAGGAAACGGTAAGGAATACATACCCATTGCAATTTATTTCGGCAAAAAATGGAAAGTGTCTCGGTCGACTTGTGCTTATACATGCTTAAAGAGGATGGAAAGAGGATCACAAAAATCGCAGGCAGAGCTTTCTAAGTGCATTATTTTCAAAGTTATAGCCAAAAAACCAAAGACTTGATTAATCGAGGAAGAGCCTTGGTCGACCACTACTACTGAAACAATATTTTTTTTAAAGATGAGCTGTCGCTGATAGTCCTATCTTAAGGTACGCGTCGAGAGCTTCAAGAAAATGTGTGATTATCATAGGTTTCGATCGGTGCTTCGAAAGTTACAGGCGATTATAGAAAATCAAGGAAACGGTAAGGAATACATACCCCTTGCAATTTATTTCGGCAAAAAATGGAAAGTGTTTCGGTCGACTTGTCCTTATAAATGCTTAAAGAGGATGGAAAGAGAATCACAAAAATCGCAGGCAGAGCTTTCTAAGTGCATTATTTTCAAAGTTATAGCCAAAAAATCAAAGACTTGATTAATCGAGGAAGAGCCTTGGTCGACCACTACTACTGAAACAATATTTCTTTTAAAGCTGAGCTGTCGCTGATAGTCCTATCTTAAGGTACGCGTCGAGAGCTTCAAGAAAATGTATGATTATCATAGGTTTCGATCGGTGCTTCGAAAGTTACAGGCGATTATAGAAAATCAAGGAAACGGTAAGGAATACATACCCCTTGCAATTTATTTCGGCAAAAAATGGAAAGTGTTTCGGTCGACTTGTGCTTATACACGCTTAAAGAGCATGGAAAGAGGATCACAAAAATCGCAGGCAGAGCCTCCTAAGTGCATTATTTTCCAAGTTACAGCCAAAAAACCAAACGCTTGATTAATCGAGGAAGAGCCTTGGTCGACCAGTACAACTGAAACAATTTTTTTTAAAGATGGGCTTTCGCTGATCATCCTAACTTAAGGTACGCGTCGAGAGCTTCAAGAAAATGTATGATTAGCATAGGTTTCGATCGGTGTTTCGAAAGTTACAGGCGATTATATAAAATCGAAGAAACGGTAAGGAATACATACCCCTTGCAATTTATTTCGGCAAAAAATGGAAAGTCTTTCGGTCGACTTGTGCTTATACATGCTTAAAGAGGATGTAAAGAGGATCACAAAAATCGCAGGTAGAGGCTCCTAAGTGCATTATTTTCGACGTTACAGCCAAAAAACCAAAGGCTTGATTAATCGAAGAAGAGCCTTGGTCGACCACTACAACTGAAACCATTTTTTTTTAAAAATGGGCTTTCGCTGGTAGTCCTATCTTAAGGTACGCGTCGAGAGCTTCAAGAAAATGTATGATTATCATAGGTTTCGATCGGTGTTTCGAAAGTTACAGGCGATTAAAGAAAATCGAGGAAACGGTAAGGAATAAATACCCCTTGCAATTGATTTTGGCAAAAAATGGAAAGTGTTTCGGTCGACTTGTGCTTATACATGCTTATAGAGAATGGAAATAGGATCACAAAAATCGCAGGCAGAGCCTCCTAAGTGCATTATTTTCGAAGTTATAGCCAAAAAACCAATAACTTGATTAATCGAGGAAGAGCCTTGGTCGACCACTACTACTGAAACAATATTTTTTTTAAAGATGGGCTGTCGCTGTTAGTCCTATCACAAGGTACGCGTCGACAACTTCAAGAAAATGTATGATTAGCATAGGTTTCGATCGGTGTTTCGAAAGTTACGGGCGTTTATAGAAAATCGAGGAAACGGTAAGGAATACAAACCCCTTGCAATTTATTTCGGCAAAAAATGGATAGTTTTTCGATCGACTTGTGCTTATACACACTTAAAGAGGATGGAACGGGCATCACAAACATCGCAGGCAGAGCCTCCTAGGTGCATTATTTTCGAAGTAACAGCCAAAAAAACCAACGGCTTGATTAATCGAAGAAGAGCCTTGGTCGACCACTACAACTGAAACCATTTTTTTTTAAGATGGGCTTTCGCTGGTAGTCCTATCTTAAGGTACGCGTCGAGAGCTTCAAGAAAATGTAAGATAATCATAGGTTTCGATCGGTGTTTCGAAAGTTACAGGCGATTTAAGAAAATCGAGGAAACGGTAAGGAATACATACCCATTGCAATTTATTTCGGCAAAAAATGGAAAGTGTTTCGGTCGACTTGTGCTTATACATGCTTAAAGAGGATGGAAAGAGGATCACAAAAATCGCAGGCAGAGCTTTCTAAGTGCATTATTTTCGAAGTTATAGTCAAAAAACCAATAACTTGATTAATCGAGGAAGAGCCTTGGTCGACCACTACCACTGAAACAATATTTTTTTTAAAGATGGGCTGTCGCTGATAGTCCTATCTCAAGGTACGCGTCGACAGCTTCAAGAAAATGTATGATTATCGTAGGGTCCGATCGGTGTTTCGAAAGTTACAGGCGATTATAGAAAATCGAGGAAACGGCAAGGAATACATACCCCTTGCAATTTATTTCGGCAAAAAATGGAAAGTGTTTCGGTCGACTTGTGCTTATACACGCTTAAAGAGGATGGAAAGAGGTACACAAAAATCGCAAGCAGAGCTTTCTAAGTGCATTATTTTCGAAGTTATAGCCAAAAAACCAAAGACTTGATTAATCGAGGAAGAGCCTTGGTCGATCAGTACACTGAAACAATTTTTTATTAAAGAAGGGCTTTCGCTGATCATCCTAACTTAAGGTACGCGTCGAGAGCTTCAAGAAAATGTATGATTATCATAGGTTTCGATCGGTGTTTCGAAAGTTACAGGCGATTATAGAAAATCGAGGAAACGGTAAAGAATACATACCCCTTGCAATTTATTTCGGCAAAAAATGGAAAGTGTTTCGGTCGACTTGTTCTTATACATGCTTAAAGAGGATGTAAAGAGGATCACAAAAATCGCAGGCAGAGCCTCCTAAGTGCATTATTTTCGAAGTTACAGCCAAAAAAACCAAAGACTTGATTAATCGAGGAAGAGCCTTGGTCGACCACTACTACTGAAACAATATTTTTTTTAAAGATGAGCTGTCGCTCATAGTCCTATCTTAAGGTACGCGTCAACAGCTTCAAGAAAATGTAAGATTATCATAGGTTTCGATCGGTGTTTCGAAAGTTACAGGCGATTATAGAAAATCGACGAAACGGTAAGGAATACATACCCCTTGCAATTTATTTCGGCAAAAAATGGAAAGTTTTTCGGTCGACTCGTTCTTATATATGCTTAAAGAGAATGGAAAGAGGATCACAAAAATCGCAGGCAGAGCCTTCTAAGTGCATTATTTTCGAAATTACAGCCAAAAAACCCACGACTTGAATAATCGAGGAAGAGCCTTGGTCGACCACTACTACTGAAACAATATTTTATTTAAAGATGAGCTGTCGCTGATAGTCCTATCTTAAAGTACGCGTCGAGAGCTTCAAGAAAATGTATGATTAGCATAGGTTTCGATCGGTGTTTCGAAAGTTACAGGCGATTATAGAAAATCGAGGAAACGGTAAGGAATACATACCCCTTGCAATTTATTTCGGCAAAAAATGGAAAGTGTTTCAGTCGACTTGTGCTTATACATGCTTAAAGAGGATGTAAAGAGGATCACAAAAATCGCAGGCAGAGCCTCCTAAGTGCATTATTTTCGAAGTTACAGCCAAAAAACCAAAGGCTTGATTAATCGAGGAAGAGCCTTGGTCGATCAGTACACTGAAACAATTTTTTATTAAAGAAGGGCTTTCGCTGATCATCCTAACTTGAGGTACGCGTTGAGAGCTTCAAGAAAATGTATGATTATCATAGGTTTCGATCGGTGTTTCGAACGTTACAGGCGATTATAGAAAATCAAGGAAACGGTAAGGAATACATGCCCCGTGCAATTTATATCGGCAAAAAATGAAAAGTGTTTCGCTCGACTTGTGCTTATACATGCTTAAAGAGGATGTAAAGAGGATCACAAAAATCGCAGGTAGAGGCTCCTAAGTGCATTATTTTCGACGTTACAGCCAAAAAACCAAAGGCTTGATTAATCGAAGACGAGCCTTGGTCGACCACTACAACTGAAACCATTTTTTTTTTTAAATGGGCTTTCGCTGGTAGTCCTATCTTAAGGTACGCGTCGAGAGCTTCAAGAAAATGTATGATTATCATAGGTTTCGATCGGTGTTTCGAAAGTTACAGGCGATTAAAGAAAATCGAGGAAACGGTAAGGAATAAATACCCCTTGCAATTGATTTTGGCAAAAAATGGAAAGTGTTTCGGTCGACTTGTGCTTATACATGCTTATAGAGAATGGAAATAGGATCACAAAAATCGCAGGCAGAGCCTCCTAAGTGCATTATTTTCGAAGTTATAGCCAAAAAACCAATAACTTGATTAATCGAGGAAGAGCCTTGGTCGACCACTACTACTGAAACAATATTTTTTTTAAAGATGGGCTGTCGCTGTTAGTCCTATCACAAGGTACGCGTCGACAACTTCAAGAAAATGTATGATTAGCATAGGTTTCGATCGGTGTTTCGAAAGTTACGGGCGTTTATAGAAAATCGAGGAAACGGTAAGGAATACAAACCCCTTGCAATTTATTTCGGCAAAAAATGGAAAGTTTTTCGATCGACTTGTGCTTATACACACTTAAAGAGGATGGAACGGGCATCACAAACATCGCAGGCAGAGCCTCCTAGGTGCATTATTTTCGAAGTAACAGCCAAAAAACCAACGGCTTGATTAATCGAAGAAGAGCCTTGGTCGACCACTACAACTGAAACCATTTTTTTTTAAGATGGGCTTTCGCTGGTAGTCCTATCTTAAGGTACGCGTCGAGAGCTTCAAGAAAATGTAAGATAATCATAGGTTTCGATCGGTGTTTCGAAAGTTACAGGCGATTTAAGAAAATCGAGGAAACGGTAAGGAATACATACCCATTGCAATTTATTTCGGCAAAAAATGGAAAGTGTTTCGGTCGACTTGTGCTTATACACGCTTAAAGAGGATGGAAAGAGGATCACAAAAATCGCAGGCAGAGCTTTCTAAGTGCATTATTTTCGAAGTTATAGTCAAAAAACCAATAACTTGATTAATCGAGGAAGAGCCTTGGTCGACCACTACCACTGAAACAATATTTTTTTTAAAGATGGGCTGTCGCTGATAGTCCTATCTCAAGGTACGCGTCGACAGCTTCAAGAAAATGTATGATTATCGTAGGGTCCGATCGGTGTTTCGAAAGTTACAGGCGATTATAGAAAATCGAGGAAACGGCAAGGAATACATACCCCTTGCAATTTATTTCGGCAAAAAATGGAAAGTGTTTCGGTCGACTTGTGCTTATACATGCTTAAAGAGGATGGAAAGAGGTACACAAAAATCGCAAGCAGAGCTTTCTAAGTGCATTATTTTCGAAGTTATAGCCAAAAAACCAAAGACTTGATTAATCGAGGAAGAGCCTTGGTCGATCAGTACACTGAAACAATTTTTTATTAAAGTAGGGCTTTCGCTGATCATCCTAACTTGAGGTACGCGTCGAGAGCTTCAAGAAAATGTATGATTATCATAGGTTTCGATCGGTGTTTCGAAAGTTACAGGCGATTATAGAAAATCGAGGAAACGGTAAAGAATACATACCCCTTGCAATTTATTTCGGCAAAAAATGGAAAGTGTTTCGGTCGACTTGTTCTTATACATGCTTAAAGAGGATGTAAAGAGGATCACAAAAATCGCAGGCAGAGCCTCCTAAGTGCATTATTTTCGAAGTTACAGCCAAAAAACCAAAGACTTGATTAATCGAGGAAGAGCCTTGGTCGACCACTACTACTGAAACAATATTTTTTTTAAAGATGAGCTGTCGCTCATAGTCCTATCTTAAGGTACGCGTCAACAGCTTCAAGAAAATGTAAGATTATCATAGGTTTCGATCGGTGTTTCGAAAGTTACAGGCGATTATAGAAAATCGACGAAACGGTAAGGAATACATACCCCTTGCAATTTATTTCGGCAAAAAATGGAAAGTTTTTCGGTCGACTCGTTCTTATATATGCTTAAAGAGAATGGAAAGAGGATCACAAAAATCGCAGGCAGAGCCTTCTAAGTGCATTATTTTCGAAATTACAGCCAAAAAACCCACGACTTGAATAATCGAGGAAGAGCCTTGGTCGACCACTACTACTGAAACAATATTTTATTTAAAGATGAGCTGTCGCTGATAGTCCTATCTTAAAGTACGCGTCGAGAGCTTCAAGAAAATGTATGATTAGCATAGGTTTCGATCGGTGTTTCGAAAGTTACAGGCGATTATAGAAAATCGAGGAAACGGTAAGGAATACATACCCCTTGCAATTTATTTCGGCAAAAAATGGAAAGTGTTTTAGTCGACTTGTGCTTATACATGCTTAAAGAGGATGTAAAGAGGATCACAAAAATCGGAGGCAGAGCCTCCTAAGTGCATTATTTTCGAAGTTACAGCCAAAAAACCAAAGGCTTGATTAATCGAGGAAGAGCCTTGGTCGATCAGTACACTGAAACAATTTTTTATTAAAGAAGGGCTTTCGCTGATCATCCTAACTTGAGGTACGCGTTGAGAGCTTCAAGAAAATGTATGATTATCATAGGTTTCGATCGGTGTTTCGAACGTTACAGGCGATTATAGAAAATCAAGGAAACGGTAAGGAATACATGCCCCGTGCAATTTATATCGGCAAAAAATGAAAAGTGTTTCGCTCGACTTGTGCTTATACATGCTTAAAGAGGATGTAAAGAGGATCACAAAAATCGCAGGTAGAGGCTCCTAAGTGCATTATTTTCGACGTTACAGCCAAAAAACCAAAGGCTTGATTAATCGAAGAAGAGCCTTGGTCGACCACTACAACTGAAACCATTTTTTTTTAAGATGGGCTTTCGCTGGTAGTCCTATCTTAAGGTACGCGTCGAGAGCTTCAAGAAAATGTAAGATAATCATAGGTTTCGATCGGTGTTTCGAAAGTTACAGGCGATTTAAGAAAATCGAGGAAACGGTAAGGAATACATACCCATTGCAATTTATTTCGGCAAAAAATGGAAAGTGTTTCGGTCGACTTGTGCTTATACATGCTTAAAGAGGATGGAAAGAGGATCACAAAAATCGCAGGCAGAGCTTTCTAAGTGCATTATTTTCGAAGTTATAGTCAAAAAACCAATAACTTGATTAATCGAGGAAGAGACTTGGTCGACCACTACTACTGAAACAATATTTTTTTTAAAGAAGGGCTTTCGCTGATCATCCTAACTTGAGGTACGCGTCGAGAGCTTCAAGAAAATGTATGATTATCATAGGTTTCGATCGGTGTTTCGAAAGTTACAGGCGATTATAAAAAATCGAGGAAACGGTAAAGAATACATACCCCTTGCAATTTATTTCGGCAAAAAATGGAAAGTGTTTCGGTCGACTTGTGCTTATATATGCTTAAAGAGAATGGAAAGAGGATCACAAAAATCGCAGGCAGAGCCTTCTAAGTGCATTATTTTCGAAATTACAGCCAAAAAACCCACGACTTGAATAATCGAGGAAGAGCCTTGGTCGACCACTACTACTGAAACAATATTTTATTTAAGGGGTCTGGCCACCTTGTAAATATTTTTTTTTTCATTTTTTTTTTATTGTTTTATAATAATCTTTGGAATGTTACGCATCATTTAATCCATAGTTGGTACTGAAAATCGTAAAATTGCTAAAGTTACAGGTATTTCTCGGTAGGAAGGTCGAGCCGCTGCGAGCGGTCGACCGCGCGGCTCGATCACTGTATGTAACTCGCACGGTTCAGCACGTGCAACTGTCCTATTGTGTCCTTTGTATGGGTTAGTAGAATTGTTTACTCGAATCCATACGAAGAAAAAGTGATGAAAAAAGAATGCGTAGGTCATGTGCAGAAAAGGATAGGCACACGACTTCGTAAAATCAAAAAAGAAAAGAAAGGTCTTGCTGGCAATGGAGAGCTGACCGATAAACTAATTAACGAGCTAACAATATATTACGGTCTCGCTATTCGAAGGTTCTCTAACTCTAAAGACGAAATGAAGAAAGCTATTAGGGCAACATTCAAGCACAAGAGCTCGACCGACGAAATCCCGCAGCATGAAAATTGTCCTCCGGGAGAAGACTCGTGGTGCTCTTGGCAAATATCAAAAGCGATTGGCACTTTGGATGAATATCTACACAAGAATCCTCTGCCTCAAATTGTTCAAGATGCCATTCGACCTGTTTATGAGGACCTCAGTTCAGATGAATTGTTAGAACGGTGCGAAGGAGGCTTCACGCAAAACGCCAACGAAAGCGTCAACTCCGTCATCTGGTCAATGGCTCCAAAAACGAGTTCCAGCGGTGCGAAAACCGTCGAAATTGACAGTTACATTGCTATCAGCACTTCCAACGATGGGTACAACAGTATTTTGCTGATGATGAAGCTCATGGATCTAAGCATCGGAGATCGCTGCTACGATTTCTGTAGGGCAGTCGACGAGAAACGTTGCGCTACAGCAAATGTCCGAGAGAAAAAAAGTACGAAAGAAGCACGCCAAACACGTAGATCTTCGCAAAAAGAGGCCCAGGATGCTCAAACAGCTGCCGAAGAGGACATGTATGGACCAGGAATCGCTGATTGAAGGTAAGACTCACAAAAACCGCGCCCTCAGCCGAATAACCGCACGTTTACTTTCTTTTGCGATTATCTCGAAACTATGTTTTTCGAAACGGCTCTGCATATATCTCGTAAACTATCGGTCCGATTGCTCTGAAATTTGAACACAGTACTTTTAGATACATTATCTAAAGCGACACGTAGGATTTTTGCGATTACTTGATTAGTTTTTTTTTAATGACGTTTTTTCTCGTGAAATTTCGGTGAAAATCGTGAAAAAAAATTCTTCGGCTCACCATAATTTCCCTAATGTAAAAAAAGAAATTTCCCTACGTGTCGCCCTTGCAATATGATCCAGGAATAAGCTAATTTTTTTTTTTTTTTCAGATGCAAAATGTAGCAGGTATTTGCGGAGCCGCCCACGTGCGTTTCGTGCCGAGGGCCTTCACCAAAGTGAACGAAACGCCGGTATTTTTTATTTTTTTATCACGAAATTTTTTTCACTTGTTCACTAAACCGTTTTCTAGTATGCGACAAAAAACAAAAGAATTTTGTGCTTTATTTTCGCGTTTATGAATTTTTAAAAATAGTACTCATCTGGCGAGCGTACAAGGTGGCCAGACCCCTTAAAGATGAGCTGTCGCAGATAGTCCTATCTTAAAGTACGCGTCGAGAGCTTCAAGAAAATGTATGATTAGCATAGGTTTCGATCGGTGTTTCGAAAGTTACAGGCGATTATAGAAAATCGAGGAAACGGTAAGGAATACATACCCCTTGCAATTTATTTCGGCAAAAAATGGAAAGTGTTTCAGTCGACTTGTGCTTATACATGCTTAAAGAGGATGTAAAGAGGATCACAAAAATCGCAGGCAGAGCCTCCTAAGTGCATTATTTTCGAAGTTACAGCCAAAAAACCAAAGGCTTGATTAATCGAGGAAGAGCCTTGGTCGATCAGTACACTGAAACAATTTTTTATTAAAGAAGGGCTTTCGCTGATCATCCTAACTTGAGGTACGCGTTGAGAGCTTCAAGAAAATGTATGATTATCATAGGTTTCGATCGGTGTTTCGAACGTTACAGGCGATTATAGAAAATCAAGGAAACGGTAAGGAATACATGCCCCGTGCAATTTATATCGGCAAAAAATGAAAAGTGTTTCGCTCGACTTGTGCTTATACACGCTAAAAGAGGATGGAAAGAGGATCACAAAAATCGCAGGCAGAGCTTTCTAAGTGCATTATTTTCGAAGTTACAGCCAAAAAACCAAAGACTTGATTAATCGAGGAAGAGCCTTGGTCGACCACTACCACTGAAACAATATTTTTTTTAAAGATGGGCTGTCGCTGATAGTCCTATCACAAGGTACGCGTCGACAGCTTCAAGAAAATGTATGATTATCATAGGTTTCGATCGGTGTTTCGAAAGTTACGGGCGATTAAAGAAAATCGAGGAAACGGTAAGGAATAAATACCCCTTGCAATTGATTTTGGCAAAAAATGGAAAGTGTTTCGGTCGACTTGTGCTTATACATGCTTAAAGAGAATGGAAAGAGGATCACAAAAAGCGCAGGCAGAGCCTCCTAAGTGCATTATTTTCCAAGTTACAGCCAAAACACCAAACGCTTGATTAATCGAGGAAGAGCCTTGGTCGACCAGTACAACTGAAACAATTCTTTATTAAAGAAGGGCTTTCGCTGATCATCCTAACTTGAGGTACGCGTCGAGAGCTTCAAGAAAATATATGATTATCATAGGTTTCGATCGGTGTTTCGAAAGTTACAGGCGATTATAGAAAATCAAGGAAACGGTAAGGAATACATGCCCCGTGCAATTTATTTCGGCAAAAAATGGAAAGTGTTTCGGTCGACTTGTGCTTATACATGCTAAAAGGGGATGGAAAGAGGATCACAAAAATCGCAGGCAGAGCTTTCTAAGTGCATTATTTTCGAAGTTACAGCCAAAAAACCAAAGACTTGATTAATCGAGGAAGAGCCTTGGTCGACCACTATTACTGAAACAATATTTTTTTTTAAAGATGAGCTGTCGCTCATAGTCCTATCTTAAGGTACGCGTCGACAGCTTCCAGAAAATGTATGATTATCATAGGTTTCGATCGGTGTTTCGAAAGTTACAGGCGATTAAAGAAAATCGACGAAACGGTAAGGAATACATACCCCTTGCAATTTATTTCGGCAAAAAATGGAAAGTTTTTCGGTCGACTCGTTCTTATATATGCTTAAAGAGGATGGAAAGAGGATCACAAAAATCGCAGGCAGAGCCTTCTAAGTGCATTATTTTCGAAATTACAGCCAAAAAACCCACGACTTGAATAATCGAGGAAGAGCCTTGGTCAACCACTACTACAGAAACATTATTTTTTTTTAAAGATGGGCTTTCGCTGATGGCCCTATCTTAAGGTACGCGTCGAGAGCTTCAAGAAAATGTATGATTATCATAGGTTTCGATCGGTGTTTCGAAAGTTACAGGCGATTATAGAAAATCAAGGAAACGGTAAGGAATACATGCCCCGTGCAATTTATTTCGGCAGAAAATGGAAAGTGTTTCGGTCGACTTGTACTTTAACGCGCTTAAAGGGGATGGAACGAGGAGCACAAAAATCGCAGGCAGAGCCTTCTAAGTGCATTATTTTCAAAGTTATAGCCAAAAAACCAAAGACTTGATTAATCGAGGAAGAGCCTTGGTCGACCACTACAACTGAAACCATTTTTTTTTTAAGATGGGCTTTCGCTGGTAGTCCTATCTTAAGGTACGCGTCGAGAGCTTCAAGAAAATGTAAGATTATCATAGGTTTCGATCGGTGTTTCGAAAGTTACAGGCGATTAAAGAAAATCGAGGAAACGGTAAGGAATAAATACCCCTTGCAATTTATTTCGGCAAAAAATGGAAAGTGTTTCGGTCGACTTGTGCTTATACGTGCTTAAAGAGGATGGAAAGAGGATCACAAAAATCGCAGGCAGAGCTTTCTAAGTGCATTATTTTCGAAGTTATAGCCAAAAAACCAATAACTTGATTAATCGAGGAAGAGCCTTGGCCGACCACTACAACTGAAACAATTTTTTTTTAAAGATGGGCTTTCGCTGATAGTCCTATCTTAAGGTACGCGTCGAGAGCTTCAAGAAAATGTATGATTATCATAGGTTTCGATCGGTGTTTCGAAAGTTACAGGCGATTATAGAAAATCAAGGAAACGGTAAGGAATACATGCCCCGTGCAATTTATTTCGGCAGAAAATGGAAAGTGTTTCGGTCGACTTGTACTTTAACGCGCTTAAAGCGGATGGAACGAGGAGCACAAAAATCGCAGGCAGAGCCTTCTAAGTACATTATTTTCGAAGTTACAGCCAAAAAACCAATAACTTGATTAATCGAGGAAGAGCCTTGGTCGACCACTACTACTGAAACAATATTTTTTTTAAAGATGGGCTGTCGCTGTTAGTCCTATCACAAGGTACGCGTCGACAACTTCAAGAAAATGTATGATTAGCATAGGTTTCGATCGGTGTTTCGAAAGTTACGGGCGATTATAGAAAATCGAGGAAACGGTAAGGAATACATGCCCCGTGCAATTTATTTCGACAAAAAATGGAAAGTGTTTCGGTCGACTTGTTCTTATACATGCTTAAAGAGGATGTAAAGAGGATCACAAAAATCGCAGGCGGAGCCTCCTAAGTGCATTATTTTCGATGTTACAGCCAAAAAACCAAAGACTTGATTAATCGAGGAAGAGCCTTGGTCGACCACTATTACTGAAACAATATTTTTTTTTAAAGATGAGCTGTCGCTCATAGTCCTATCTTAAGGTACGCGTCGACAGCTTCCAGAAAATGTATGATTATCATAGGTTTCGATCGGTGTTTCGAAAGTTACAGGCGATTAAAGAAAATCGAGGAAACGGTAAGGAATAAATACCCCTTGCAATTTATTTCGGCAAAAAATGGAAAGTGTTTCGGTCGACTTGTGCTTATACGTGCTTAAAGAGGATGGAAAGAGGATCACAAAAATCGCAGGCAGAGCTTTCTAAGTGCATTATTTTCGAAGTCATAGCCAAAAAACCAATAACTTGATTAATCGAGGAAGAGCCTTGGCCGACAACTACAACTGAAACAATTTTTTTTTAAATATGGGCTTTCGCTGATAGTCCTATCTTAAGGTACGCGTCGAGAGCTTCAAGAAAATGTATGATTATCATAGGTTTCGATCGGTGTTTCGAAAGTTACAGGCGATTATAGAAAATCAAGGAAACGGTAAGGAATACATGCCCCGTGCAATTTATTTCGGCAGAAAATGGAAAGTGTTTCGGTCGACTTGTACTTTAACGCGCTTAAAGCGGATGGAACGAGGAGCACAAAAATCGCAGGCAGAGCCTTCTAAGTGCATTATTTTCGAAGTTATAGCCAAAAAACCAATAACTTGATTAATCGAGGAAGAGCCTTGGTCGACCACTACAACTGAAACCATTTTTTTTTAAAGATGGGCTTTCGCTGGTAGTCCTATCTTAAGGTACGCGTCGAGTGCTTCAAGAAAATGTATGATTATCATAGGTTTCGATCGGTGCTTCGAAAGTTACAGGCGATTATAGAAAATCAAGGAAACGGTAAGGAATACATACCCCTTGCTATTTATTTCGACAAAAAATGGAAAGTGTTTCGTTCGACTTGTTCTTATACATGCTTAAAGAGGATGTAAAGAGGATCACAAAAATCGCAAGCGGAGCCTCCTAAGTGCATTATTTTCGAAGTTACAGCCAAAAAACCAAAGACTTGATTAATCGAGGAAGAGCCTTGGTCGACCACTATTACTGAAACAATATTTTTTTTTAAAGATGAGCTGTCGCTCATAGTCCTATCTTAAGGTACGCGTCGACAGCTTCCAGAAAATGTATGATTATCATAGGTTTCGATCGGTGTTTCGAAAGTTACAGGCGATTAAAGAAAATCGACGAAACGGTAAGGAATACATACCCCTTGCAATTTATTTCGGCAAAAAATGGAAAGTTTTTCTGTCGACTCGTTCTTATATATGCTTAAAGAGAATGGAAAGAGGATCACAAAAATCGCAGGCAGAGCCTTCTAAGTGCATTATTTTCGAAATTACAGCCAAAAAACCAAAGTCTTGATTAATCGAGGAAGAGCCTTGGTCGATCTGTACACTGAAACAATTCTTTATTAAAGAAGGGCTTTCGCTGATCATCCTGACTTGAGGTACGCGTCGAGAGCTTCAAGAAAATGTATGATTATCATAGGGTTCGATCGGTGTTTCGAAAGTTACAGGCGATTATAGAAAATCGAGAAAACGGCAAGGAATACATACCCCTTGAAATTTATTTCGGCAAAAAATGGAAAGTGTTTCAGTCGACTTGTGCTTATAATTTCTTAAAGAGGATGGAACGAGGATCACAAAAATCGCAGGCAGAGCTTTCTAAGTGCATTATTTTCAATGTTACAGCCAAAAAACCAAAGACTTGATTAATCGAGGAAGAGCCTTGGTCTACCACTACTACTGAAACATTATTTTTTTTATGATGGGCTTTCGCTGATAGTCCTATCTTAAGGTACGCGTCGAGAGCTTCAAGAAAATGTATGATTATCATAGGTTTCGATCGGTGTTTCGAAAGTTACAGGCGATTAAAGAAAATCGAGGAAACGGTAAGGAATAAATACCCCTTGCAATTGATTTTGGCAAAAAATGGAAAGTGTTTCGGTCGACTTGTGCTTATACATGCTTAAAGAGGATGCAAATAGGATCACAAAAATCGCAGGCAGAGCCTCCTAAGTGCATTATTTTCGAAGTTATAGCCAAAAAACCAATAACTTGATTAATCGAGGAAGAGCCTTGGTCGACCACTACTACTGAAACAATATTTTTTTTAAAGATGGGCTGTCGCTGTTAGTCCTATCACAAGGTACGCGTCGACAACTTCAAGAAAATGTATGATTAGCATAGGTTTCGATCGGTGTTTCGAAAGTTACGGGCGATTATAGAAAATCGAGGAAACGGTAAGGAATACAAACCCCTTGCAATTTATTTCGGCAAAAAATGGAAAGTGTTTCGGTCGACTTGTGCTTATACATGCTTAAAGAGGATGGAAAGAGGATCACAAAAATCGCAGGCAGAGCTTTCTAAGTGCATTATTTTCGAAGTTATAGCCAAAAAACCAATAACTTGATTAATCGAGGAAGAGCCTTGGTCGACCACTACCACTGAAACAATATTTTTTTTAAAGATGGGCTGTCGCTGATAGTCCTATCACAAGGTACTTGTCGACAGCTTCAAGAAAATGTATGATTATCATAGGTTTCGATCGGTGTTTCGAAAGTTACGGGCGATTAAAGTAAATCGAAGGAAACGGTAAGGAATAAATACCCCTTGCAATTGATTTTGGCAAAAAATGGAAAGTGTTTCGGTCGACTTGTGCTTATACATGCTTAAAGAGAATGGAAAGAGGATCACAAAAAGCGCAGGCAGAGCCTCCTAAGTGCATTATTTTCGAAATTACAGCCAAAAAACCCACGACTTGAATAATCGAGGAAGAGCCTTGGTCGACCACTACTACTGAAACAATATTTTTTTTTAAAGATGAGCTGTCGCTCATAGTCCTATCTTAAGGTACGCGTCGACAGCTTCCAGAAAATGTATGATTATCATAGGTTTCGATCGGTGTTTCGAAAGTTACAGGCGATTAAAGAAAATCGACGAAACGGTAAGGAATACATACCCCTTGCAATTTATTTCGGCAAAAAATGGAAAGTTTTTCTGTCGACTCGTTCTTATATATGCTTAAAGAGAATGGAAAGAGGATCACAAAAATCGCAGGCAGAGCCTTCTAAGTGCATTATTTTCGAAATTACAGCCAAAAAACCAAAGACTTGATTAATCGAGGAAGAGCCTTGGTCGATCAGTACACTGAAACAATTCTTTATTAAAGAAGGGCTTTCGCTGATCATCCTAACTTGAGGTACGCGTCGAGAGCTTCAAGAAAATGTATGATTATCATAGGGTTCGATCGGTGTTTCGAAAGTTACAGGCGATTATAGAAAATCGAGGAAACGGCAAGGAATACATACCCCTTGAAATTTATTTCGGCAAAAAATGGAAAGTGTTTCAGTCGACTTGTGCTTATAATTCCTTAAAGAGGATGGAACGAGGATCACAAAAATCGCAGGCAGAGCTTTCTAAGTGCATTATTTTCAAAGTTACAGCCAAAAAACCAAAGACTTGATTAATCGAGAAAGAGTTTTGGTCGACCACTACAACTGAAACAATTTTTTTTAAGATGGGCTTTCGCTGATAGTCCTATCTTAAGGTACGCGTCGAGAGCTTCAAGAAAATGTATGATTATCATAGGTTTCGATCGGTGTTTCGAAAGTTACGGGCGATTATAAAAAATCGAGGAAACGGTAAGGAATACAAACCCCTTGCAATTTATTTCGGCAAAAAATGGAAAGTGTTTCGGTCGACTTGTGCTTATACATGCTTAAAGAGGATGGAAAGAGGATCACAAAAATCGCAGGCAGAGCTTTCTAAGTGCATTATTTTCGAAGTTATAGCCAAAAAACCAATAACTTGATTAATCGAGGAAGAGCCTTGGTCGACCACTACCACTGAAACAATATTTTTTTTAAAGATGGGCTGTCGCTGATAGTCCTATCACAAGGTACGCGTCGACAGCTTCAAGAAAATGTATGATTAGCATAGGTTTCGATCGGTGTTTCGAAAGTTACGGGCGATTATAGAAAATCGAGGAAACGGTAAGGAATACAAACCATTTGCAATTTATTTCGGCAAAAAATGGAAAGTTTTTCGATCGACTTGTGCTTATACACGCTTAAAGAGGATGGAACGGGCATCACAAAAATCGCAGGCAGAGCCTCCTAAGTGCATTATTTTCGAAGTTACAGCCAAAAAACCAACGGCTTGATTATTCGAAGAAGAGCCTTGGTCGACCACTACAACTGAAACCATTTTTTTTTTAAGATGGGCTTTCGCTGGTAGTCCTATCTTAAGGTACGCGTCGAGAGCTTCAAGAAAATGTAAGATTATCATAGGTTTCGATCGGTGTTTCGTAAGTTACAGGCGATTATAGAAAATCGAGGAAACGGCAAGGAATACATACCCCTTGCAATTTATTTCGGCAAAAAATGGAAAGTGTTTCAGTCGACTTGTGCTTATAATTCCTTAAAGAGGATGGAACGAGGATCACAAAAATCGCAGGCAGAGCTTTCTAAGTGCATTATTTTCAAAGTTACAGCCAAAAAACCAAAGACTTGATTAATCGAGAAAGAGTTTTGGTCGACCACTACAACTGAAACAATTTTTTTTAAGATGGGCTTTCGCTGATAGTCCTATCTTAAGGTACGCGTCGAGAGCTTCAAGAAAATGTATGATTATCATAGGTTTCGATCGGTGTTTCGAAAGTTACGGGCGATTATAAAAAATCGAGGAAACGGTAAGGAATACAAACACCTTGCAATTTATTTCGGCAAAAAATGGAAAGTGTTTCGGTCGACTTGTGCTTATACATGCTTAAAGAGGATGGAAAGAGGATCACAAAAATCGCCGGCAGAGCTTTCTAAGTGCATTATTTTCGAAGTTATAGCCAAAAAACCAATAACTTGATTAATCGAGGAAGAGCCTTGGTCGACCACTACCACTGAAACAATATTTTTTTTAAAGATGGGCTGTCGCTGATAGTCCTATCACAAGGTACGCATCGACAGCTTCAAGAAAATGTATGATTAGCATAGGTTTCGATCGGTGTTTCGAAAGTTACGGGCGATTATAGAAAATCGAGGAAACGGTAAGGAATACAAACCATTTGCAATTTATTTCGGCAAAAAATGGAAAGTTTTTCGATCGACTTGTGCTTATACACGCTTAAAGAGGATGGAACGGGCATCACAAAAATCGCAGGCAGAGCCTCCTAAGTGCATTATTTTCGAAGTTACAGCCAAAAAACCAACGGCTTGATTAATCGAAGAAGAGCCTTGGTCGACCACTACAACTGAAACCATTTTTTTTTTAAGATGGGCTTTCGCTGGTAGTCCTATCTTAAGGTACGCGTCGAGAGCTTCAAGAAAATGTAAGATTATCATAGGTTTCGATCGGTGTTTCGAAAGTTACAGGCGATTAAAGAAAATCGAGGAAACGGTATGGAATACATACCCATTGCAATTTATTTCGGCAAAAAATGGAAAGTGTTTCGGTCGACTTGTGCTTATACATGCTTAAAGAGGATGGAAAGAGGATCACAAAAATCGCAGGCAGAGCTTTCTAAGTGCATTATTTTCGAAGTTATAGCCAAAAAACCAATAACTTGATTAATCGAGGAAGATCTTTGGTCGACCACTACTACTGAAACAATATTTTTTTAAAGATGAGCTGTCGCTGATAGTCCTATCTTAAGGTACGCGTCCAGAGCTTCAAGAAAATGTATGATTTTCATAGGTTTCGATCGGTGTTTCGAAAGTTACAGGCGATTAAAGAAAATCGAGGAAACGGTAAGGAATAAATACCCCTTGCAATTTATTTCGGCAAAAAATGGAAAGTGTTTCGGTCGACTTGTGCTTATACGTGCTTAAAGAGGATGGAAAGAGGATCACAAAAATCGCAGGCAGAGCTTTCTAAGTGCATTATTTTCGAAGTTACAGCCAAAACACCAAAGACTTGATTAATCGAGGAAGAGCCTTGGTCGACCACTACCACTGAAACAATATTTTTTTTAAAGATGGGCTGTCGCTGATAGTCCTATCACAAGGTACGCGTCGACAGCTTCAAGAAAATGTATGATTATCATAGGTTTCGATCGGTGTTTCGAAAGTTACGGGCGATTAAAGAAAATCGAGGAAACGGTAAGGAATAAATACCCCTTGCAATTGATTTTGGCAAAAAATGGAAAGTGTTTCGGTCGACTTGTGCTTATACATGCTTAAAGAGAATGGAAAGAGGATCACAAAAAGCGCAGGCAGAGCCTCCTAAGTGCATTATTTTCCAAGTTACAGCCAAAACACCAAACGCTTGATTAATCGAGGAAGAGCCTTGGTCGACCAGTACAACTGAAACAATTCTTTATTAAAGAAGGGCTGTCGCTGATCATCCTAACTTGAGGTCCGCGTCGAGAGCTTCAAGAAAATATATGATTATCATAGGTTTCGATCGGTGTTTCGAAAGTTACAGGCGATTATAGAAAATCAAGGAAACGGTAAGGAATACATGCCCCGTGCAATTTATTTCGGCAAAAAATGGAAAGTGTTTCGGTCGACTTGTGCTTATACATGCTAAAAGGGGATGGAAAGAGGATCACAAAAATCGCAGGCAGAGCTTTCTAAGTGCATTATTTTCGAAGTTACAGCCAAAAAACCAAAGACTTGATTAATCGAGGAAGAGCCTTGGTCGACCACTATTACTGAAACAATATTTTTTTTTAAAGATGAGCTGTCGCTCATAGTCCTATCTTAAGGTACGCGTCGACAGCTTCCAGAAAATGTATGATTATCATAGGTTTCGATCGGTGTTTCGAAAGTTACAGGCGATTAAAGAAAATCGACGAAACGGTAAGGAATACATACCCCTTGCAATTTATTTCGGCAAAAAATGGAAAGTTTTTCGGTCGACTCGTTCTTATATATGCTTAAAGAGGATGGAAAGAGGATCACAAAAATCGCAGGCAGAGCCTTCTAAGTGCATTATTTTCGAAATTACAGCCAAAAAACCCACGACTTGAATAATCGAGAAAGAGTTTTGGTCGACCACTACAACTGAAACAATTTTTTTTAAGATGGGCTTTTGCTGATAGTCCTATCTTAAGGTACGCGTCGAGAGCTTCAAGAAAATGTATGATTATCATAGGTTTCGATCGGTGTTTCGAAAGTTACGGGCGATTATAAAAAATCGAGGAAACGGTAAGGAATACAAACCCCTTGCAATTTATTTCGGCAAAAAATGGAAAGTGTTTCGGTCGACTTGTGCTTATACATGCTTAAAGAGGATGGAAAGAGGATCACAAAAATCGCAGGCGGAGCTTTCTAAGTGCATTATTTTCGAAGTTATAGCCAAAAAACCAATAACTTGATTAATCGAGGAAGAGCCTTGGTCGACCACTACCACTGAAACAATATTTTTTTTAAAGATGGGCTGTCGCTGATAGTCCTATCACAAGGTACGCGTCGACAGCTTCAAGAAAATGTATGATTAGCATAGGTTTCGATCGGTGTTTCGAAAGTTACGGGCGATTATAGAAAATCGAGGAAACGGTAAGGAATACAAACCATTTGCAATTTACTTCGGCAAAAAATGGAAAGTTTTTCGATCGACTTGTGCTTATACACGCTTAAAGAGGATGGAACGGGCGTCACAAAAATCGCAGGCAGAGCCTCCTAAGTGCATTATTTTCGAAGTTACAGCCAAAAAACCAACGGCTTGATTAATCGAAGAAGAGCCTTGGTCGACCACTACAACTGAAACCATTTTTTTTTTAAGATGGGCTTTCGCTGGTAGTCCTATCTTAAGGTACGCGTCGAGAGCTTCAAGAAAATGTAAGATTATCATAGGTTTCGATCGGTGTTTCGTAAGTTACAGGCGATTATAGAAAATCGAGGAAACGGCAAGGAATACATACCCCTTGCAATTTATTTCGGCAAAAAATGGAAAGTGTTTCGGTCGACTTGTGCTTATAATTCCTTAAAGAGGATGGAACGAGGATCACAAAAATCGCAGGCAGAGTTTTCTAAGTGCATTATTTTCGAAGTTATAGCCAAAAAACCAATAACTTGATTAATCGAGGAAGATCCTTGGTCGACCACTACTACTGAAACAATATTTTTTTAAAGATGAGCTGTCGCTGATAGTCCTATCTTAAGGTACGCGTCCAGAGCTTCAAGAAAATGTATGATTATCATAGGTTTCGATCGGTGTTTCGAAAGTTACAGGCGATTAAAGAAAATCGAGGAAACGGTAAGGAATAAATACCCCTTGCAATTTATTTCGGCAAAAAATGGAAAGTGTTTCGGTCGACTTGTGCTTATACGTGCTTAAAGAGGATGGAAAGAGGATCACAAAAATCGCAGGCAGAGCTTTCTAAGTGCATTATTTTCGAAGTTACAGCCAAAACACCAAAGACTTGATTAATCGAGGAAGAGCCTTGGTCGACCACTACTACTGAAACAATATTTTTTTTAAAGATGAGCTGTCGCTCATAGTCCTATCTTAAGGTACGCGTCGACAGCTTCAAGAAAATGTAAGATTATCATAGGTTTCGATCGTTGTTTCGAAGTTACAGGCGATTATAGAAAATCGAGGAAACGGCAAGGAATACATACCCCTTGCAATTTATTTCGGCAAAAAATGGAAAGTGTTTCGGTCGACTTGTGCTTATACACGCTAAAAGAGGATGGAAAGAGGATCACAAAAATCGCAGGCAGAGCTTTCTAAGTGCATTATTTTCGAAGTTACAGCCAAAAAACCAAAGACTTGATTAATCGAGGAAGAGCCTTGGTCGACCACAATTACTGAAACAATATTTTTTTTTAAAGATGAGCTGTCGCTCATAGTCCTATCTTAAGGTACGCGTCGAGAGCTTCAAGAAAATGTATGATTATCATAGGGTTCGATCGGTGTTTCGAAAGTTACAGGCGATTATAGAAAATCAAGGAAACGGCAAGGAATACATACCCCTTGCAATTTATTTCGGCAAAAAATGGAAAGTGTTTCAGTCGACTTGTGCTTATAATTGCTTAAAGAAGATGGAAATAGGATCACAAAAATCGCAGGCAGAGCTTTCTAAGTGCATTATTTTCAAAGTTACAGCCAAAAAACCAAAGACTTGATTAATCGAGGAAGAGCCTTGGTCGACCATTACCACTGAAACAATATTTTTTTTAAAGATGGGCTGTCGCTGATAGTCCTATCACAAGGTACGCGTCGACAGCTTCAAGAAAATGTATGATTAGCATAGGTTTCGATCGGTGTTTCGAAAGTTACGGGCGATTATAGAAAATCGAGGAAACGGTAAGGAATACAAACCATTTGCAATTTATTTCGGCAAAAAATGGAAAGTTTTTCGATCGACTTGTGCTTATACACGCTTAAAGAGGATGGAACGGGCGTCACAAAAATCGCAGGCAGAGCCTCCTAAGTGCATTATTTTCGAAGTTACAGCCAAAAAACCAACGGCTTGATTAATCGAAGAAGAGCCTTGGTCGACCACTACAACTGAAACCATTTTTTTTTTAAGATGGGCTTTCGCTGGTAGTCCTATCTTAAGGTACGCGTCGAGAGCTTCAAGAAAATGTAAGATTATCATAGGTTTCGATCGGTGTTTCGTAAGTTACAGGCGATTATAGAAAATCGAGGAAACGGCAAGGAATACATACCCCTTGCAATTTATTTCGGCAAAAAATGGAAAGTGTTTCAGTCGACTTGTGCTTATAATTCCTTAAAGAGGATGGAACGAGGATCACAAAAATCGCAGGCAGAGCTTTCTAAGTGCATTATTTTCGAAGTTATAGCCAAAAAACCAATAACTTGATTAATCGAGGAAGATCCTTGGTCGACCACTACTACTGAAACAATATTTTTTTAAAGATGAGCTGTCGCTGATCGTCCTATCTTAAGGTACGCGTCCAGAGCTTCAAGAAAATGTATGATTATCATAGGTTTCGATCGGTGTTTCGAAAGTTACAGGCGATTAAAGAAAATCGAGGAAACGGTAAGGAATAAATACCCCTTGCAATTTATTTCGGCAAAAAATGGAAAGTGTTTCGGTCGACTTGTGCTTATACGTGCTTAAAGAGGATGGAAAGAGGATCACAAAAATCGCAGGCAGAGCTTTCTAAGTGCATTATTTTCGAAGTTACAGCCAAAACACCAAAGACTTGATTAATCGAGGAAGAGCCTTGGTCGACCACTACTACTGAAACAATATTTTTTTTAAAGATGAGCTGTCGCTCATAGTCCTATCTTAAGGTACGCGTCGACAGCTTCAAGAAAATGTAAGATTATCATAGGTTTCGATCGGTGTTTCGAAGTTACAGGCGATTATAGAAAATCGAGGAAACGGCAAGGAATACATACCCCTTGCAATTTATTTCGGCAAAAAATGGAAAGTGTTTCAGTCGACTTGTGCTTATACATGCTTAAAGAGGATGTAAAGAGGATCACAAAAATCGCAGGCAGAGCCTCCTAAGTGCATTATTTTCGAAGTTACAGCCAAAAAACCAAAGGCTTGATTAATCGAGGAAGAGCCTTGGTCGATCAGTACACTGAAACAATTTTTTATTAAAGAAGGGCTTTCGCTGATCATCCTAACTTGAGGTACGCGTCGAGAGCTTCCAGAAAATGTATGATTATCATAGGTTTCGATCGGTGTTTCGAAAGTTACAGGCGATTAAAGAAAATCGAGGAAACGGTAAGGAATACATACCCATTGCAATTTATTTCGGCAAAAAATGGAAAGTGTTTCGGTCGACTTGTGCTTATACAGGCTTCAAGAGGATGGAAAGAGGATCACAAAAATCGCAGACAGAGCTTTCTAAGTGCATTATTTTCGAAGTTACAGCCAAAAAACCCAAGACTTGATTAATCGAGGAAGTGCCTTGGTCAACCACCACTACTGAAACATTATATTTTTTAAAGATGGGCTTTCGCTGATAGTCCTATCTTAAGGTACGCGTCGAGAGCTTCAAGAAAATGTATGATTATCATAGGTTTCGATCGGTGTTTCGAAAGTTACAGGCGATTAAAGAAAATCGAGGAAACGATAAGGAATAAATACCCCTTGCAATTGATTTCGGCAAAAAATGGAAAGTGTTTCGGTCGACTTGTGCTTATACACGCTTAAAGAGCATGGAAAGAGGATCACAAAAAGCGCAGGCAGAGCCTCCTAAGTGCATTATTTTCCAAGTTACAGCCAAAAAACCAAACGCTTGATTAATCGGGGAAGAGCCTTGGTCGACCAGTACAACTGAAACAATTTTTTTTTAAAGATGGGCTTTCGCTGATCATCCTAACTTAAGGTACGCGTCGAGAGCTTCAAGAAAATGTATGATTAGCATAGGTTTCGATCGGTGTTTCGAAAGTTACAGGCGATTATAGAAAATCGAGGAAACGGTAAGGAATACATACCCCTTGCAATTTATTTCGGCAAACAATGGAAAGTGTTTCAGTCGACTTGTGCTTATACGTGCTTAAAGAGGATGTAAAGAGGATCACAAAAATCGCAGGCAGAGCCTCCTAAGTGCATTATTTTCGAAGTTACAGCCAAAAAACCAAAGGCTTGATTAATCGAGGAAGAGCCTTGGTCGATCAGTACACTGAAACAATTTTTTATTAAAGAAGGGCTTTCGCTGATCATCCTAACTTGAGGTACGCGTCGAGAGCTTCAAAAAAATATATGATTATCATAGGTTTCGATCGGTGTTTCGAAAGTTACAGGCGATTATAGAAAATCGACGAAACGGTAAGGAATACATACCCCTTGCAATTTATTTCGGCAAAAAATGGAAAGTTTTTCGGTCGACTCGTTCTTATATATGCTTAAAGAGGATGGAAAGAGGATCACAAAAATCGCAGGCAGAGCCTTCTAAGTGCATTATTTTCGAAGTTACAGGCAAAAAACCAACGGCTTGATTAATCGAAGAAGAGCCTTGGTCGACCACTACAACTGAAACCATTTTTTTTTTTAAGATGGGCTTTCGCTGGTAGTCCTGTCTTAAGGTACGCGTCGAGAGCTTCAAGAAAATGTAAGATTATCATAGGTTTCGATCGGTGTTTCGAAAGTTACAGGCGATTAAATAAAATCGAGGAAACGGTAAGGAATACATACCCATTGCAATTTATTTCGGCAAAAAATGGAAAGTGTTTCGGTCGACTTGTGCTTATACATGCTTAAAGAGGATGGAAAGAGGATCACAAAAATCGCAGGCAGAGCTTTCTAAGTGCATTATTTTCGAAGTTACAGCAAAAAAACCAAAGACTTGATTAATCGAGGAAGAGCCTTGGTCGACCACTACTACTGAATCAATATTTTTTTTAAAGATGAGCTGTCGCTCATAGTCCTATCTTAAGGTACGCGTCGACAGCTTCAAGAAAATGTAAGATTATCATAGGTTTCGATCGGTGTTTCGAAGTTACAGGCGATTATAGAAAATCGAGGAAACGGCAAGGAATACATACCCCTTGCAATTTATTTCGGCAAAAAATGGAAAGTGTTTCAGTCGACTTGTGCTTATAATTCCTTAAAGAGGATGGAACGAGGATCACAAAAATCGCAGGCAGAGCTTTCTAAGTGCATTATTTTCAAAGTTACAGCCAAAAAACCAAAGACTTGATTAATCGAGGAAGAGTTTTGGTCGACCACTACAACTGAAACAATTTTTTTTCAGATGGGCTTTCGCTGATAGTCCTATCTTAAGGTACGCGGCGAGAGCTTCAAGAAAATGTATGATTATCATAGGTTTCGATCGGTGTTTCGAAAGTTACATGCGATTAAAGAAAATCGAGGAAACGGTAAGGAATAAATACCCCTTGCAATTGATTTTGGCAAAAAATGGAAAGTGTTTCGGTCGACTTGTGCTTATACATGCTTAAATAGGATGCAAATAGGATCACAAAAATCGCAGGCAGAGCTTTCTAAGTGCATTATTTTCGAAGTTATAGCCAAAAAACCAATAACTTGATTAATCGAGGAAGAGCCTTGGCCGACCACTACAACTGAAACAATTTTTTTTTAAAGATGGGCTTTCGCTGATAGTCCTATCTTAAGGTACGCGTCGACAGCTTCAAGAAAATGTATGATTATCATAGGTTTCGATCGGTGTTTCGAAAGTTACAGGCGATTAAAGAAAATCGAGGAAACGGTAAGGAATACATACCCATTGCAGTTTATTTCGGCAAAAAATGGAAAATGTTTCGGTCGACTTGTGCTTATACAGGCTTCAAGAGGATGGAAAGAGGACCACAAAAACCGCAGGCAGAGCTTTCTAAGTGCATTATTTTCGAAGTTACAGCCAAAAAACCCAAGACTTGATTAATCGAGGAAGAGCCTTGGTCAACCACTACTACTGAGACATTATTTTTTTTAAAGATGGGCTTTCGCTGATAGTCCTATCTTAAGGTACGCGTCGACAGCTTCAAGAAAATGTAAGATTATCATAGGTTTCGATCGGTGTTTCGAAGTTACAGGCGATTATAGAAAATCGAGGAAACGGCAAGGAATACATACCCCTTGCAATTTATTTCGGCAAAAAATGGAAAGTGTTTCAGTCGACTTGTGCTTATAAATGCTTAAAGAGGATGTAAAGAGGATCACAAAAATCGCAGGCAGAGCCTCCTAAGTGCATTATTTTCGAAGTTACAGCGAAAAAACCAAAGACTTGATTAATCGAGGAAGAGCCTTGGTCGACCACTACTACTGAAACAATATTTTTTTTTTAAAGATGAGCTGTCGCTCATAGTCCTATCTTAAGGTACGCGTCGACAGCTTCAAGAAAATGTATGATTATCACAGGTTTCGATCGGTGTTTCGAAAGTTACGGGCGATTAAAGAAAATCGAGGAAACGGTAAGGAATAAATACCCCTTGCAATTGATTTTGGCAAAAAATGGAAAGTCTTTCGGTCGACTTGTGCTTATACATGCTTAAAGAGAATGGAAAGAGGATCACAAAAAGCGCAGGCAGAGCCTCCTAAGTGCATTATTTTCCAAGTTACAGCCAAAACACCAAACGCTTGATTAATCGAGGAAGAGCCTTGGTCGACCAGTACAACTGAAACAATTTTTTTTTAAAGATGGGCTTTCGCTGATCATCCTAACTTAAGGTACGCGTCGAGAGCTTCAAGAAAATGTATGATTAGCATAGGTTTCGATCGGTGTTTCGAAAGTTACAGGCGATTATAGAAAATCGAGGAAACGGTAAGGAATACATACCCCTTGCAATTTATTTCGGCAAAAAATGGAAAGTGTTTCAGTCGACTTGTGCTTATACATGCTTAAGGAGGATGTAAAGAGGATCACAAAAATCGCAGGCAGAGCCTCCTAAGTGCATTATTTTCGAAGTTACAGCCAAAAAACCAAAGGCTTGATTAATCGAGGAAGAGCCTTGGTCGATCAGTACACTGAAACAATTCTTTATTAAAGAAGGGCTTTCGCTGATCATCCTAACTTGAGGTACGCGTCGAGAGCTTCAAGAAAATATATGATTATCATAGGTTTCGATCGGTGTTTCGAAAGTTACAGGCGATTATAGAAAATCAAGGAAACGGTAAGGAATACATGCCCCGTGCAATTTATTTCGGCAAAAAATGGAAAGTGTTTCGGTCGACTTGTGCTTATACATGCTAAAAGAGGATGGAAAGAGGATCACAAAAATCGCAGGCAGAGCTTTCTAAGTGCATTATTTTCGAAGTTACAGCCAAAAAACCAAAGACTTGATTAATCGAGGAAGAGCCTTGGTCGACCACTATTACTGAAACAATATTTTTTTTTAAAGATGAGCTGTCGCTCATAGTCCTATCTTAAGGTACGCGTCGACAGCTTGCAGAAAATGTATGATTATCATAGGTTTCGATCGGTGTTTCGAAAGTTACAGGCGATTAAAGAAAATCGACGAAACGGTAAGGAATACATACCCCTTGCAATTTATTTCGGCAAAAAATGGAAAGTTTTTCGGTCGACTCGTTCTTATATATGCTTAAAGAGGATGGAAAGAGGATCACAAAAATCGCAGGCAGAGCCTTCTAAGTGCATTATTTTCGAAGTTACAGGCAAAAAACCAACGGCTTGATTAATCGAAGAAGAGCCTTGGTCGACCACTACAACTGAAACCATTTTTTTTTTAAGATGGGCTTTCGCTGGTAGTCCTGTCTTAAGGTACGCGTCGAGAGCTTCAAGAAAATGTAAGATTATCATCGGTTTCGATCGGTGTTTCGAAAGTTACAGGCGATTAAATAAAATCGAGGAAACGGTAAGGAATACATACCCATTGCAATTTATTTCGGCAAAAAATGGAAAGTGTTTCGGTCGACTTGTGCTTATACATGCTTAAAGAGGATGGAAAGAGGATCACAAAAATCGCAGGCAGAGCTTTCTAAGTGCATTATTTTCGAAGTTACAGCAAAAAAACCAAAGACTTGATTAATCGAGGAAGAGCCTTGGTCGACCACTACTACTGAATCAATATTTTTTTTAAAGATGAGCTGTCGCTCATAGTCCTATCTTAAGGTACGCGTCGACAGCTTCAAGAAAATGTAAGATTATCATAGGTTTCGATCGGTGTTTCGAAGTTACAGGCGATTATAGAAAATCGAGGAAACGGCAAGGAATACATACCCCTTGCAATTTATTTCGGCAAAAAATGGAAAGTGTTTCGGTCGACTTGTGCTTATACATGCTTAAATAGGATGCAAATAGGATCACAAAAATCGCAGGCAGAGCTTTCTAAGTGCATTATTTTCGAAGTTATAGCCAAAGAACCAATAACTTGATTAATCGAGGAAGAGCCTTGGCCGACCACTACAACTGAAACAATTTTTTTTTAAAGATGGGCTTTCGCTGATAGTCCTATCTTAAGGTACGCGTCGAGAGCTTCAAGAAAATGTATGATTATCATAGGTTTCGATCGGTGCTTCGAAAGTTACAGGCGATTATAGAAAATCAAGGAAACGGTAAGGAATACATACCCCTTGCAATTTATTTCGGCAAAAAATGGAAAGTGTTTCGGTCGACTTGTGCTTATACACGCTTAAAGAGCATGGAAAGAGGATCACAAAAATCGCAGGCAGAGCCTCCTAAGTGCATTATTTTCCAAGTTACAGCCAAAAAACCAAACGCTTGATTAATCGAGGAAGAGCCTTGGTCGACCAGTACAACTGAAACAATTTTTTTTTAAAGATGGGCTTTCGCTGATCATCCTAACTTAAGGTACGCGTCGAGAGCTTCAAGAAAATGTATGATTAGCATAGGTTTCGATCGGTGTTTCGAAAGTTACAGGCGATTATAGAAAATCGAAGAAACGGTAAGGAATACATACCCCTTGCAATTTATTTCGGCAAAAAATGGAAAGTCTTTCGGTCGACTTGTGCTTATACATGCTTAAAGAGGATGTAAAGAGGACCACAAAAATCGCAGGTAGAGGCTCCTAAGTGCATTATTTTCGACGTTACAGCCAAAAAACCAAAGGCTTGATTAATCGAAGAAGAGCCTTGGTCGACCACTACAACTGAAACCATTTTTTTTTTTAAAATGGGCTTTCGCTGGTAGTCCTATCTTAAGGTACGCGTCGAGAGCTTCAAGAAAATGTATGATTATCATAGGTTTCGATCGGTGTTTCGAAAGTTACAGGCGATTAAAGAAAATCGAGGAAACGGTAAGGAATAAATACCCCTTGCAATTGATTTTGGCAAAAAATGGAAAGTGTTTCGGTCGACTTGTGCTTATACATGCTTAAAGAGAATGGAAATAGGATCACAAAAATCGCAGGCAGAGCCTCCTAAGTGCATTATTTTCGAAGTTATAGCCAAAAAACCAATAACTTGATTAATCGAGGAAGAGCCTTTGTCGACCACTACTACTGAAACAATATTTTTTTTAAAGATGGGCTGTCGCTGTTAGTCCTATCACAAGGTACGCGTCGACAACTTCAAGAAAATGTATGATTAGCATAGGTTTCGATCGGTGTTTCGAAAGTTACGGGCGTTTATAGAAAATCGAGGAAACGGTAAGGAATACAAACCCCTTGCAATTTATTTCGGCAAAAAATGGAAAGTTTTTCGATCGACTTGTGCTTATACACACTTAAAGAGGATGGAACGGGCATCACAAAAGTCGCAGGCAGAGCCTCCTAGGTGCATTATTTTCGAAGTTACAGCCAAAAAACCAACGGCTTGATTAATCGAAGAAGAGCCTTGGTCGACCACTACAACTGAAACCATTTTTTTTTTAAGATGGGCTTTCGCTGGTAGTCCTATCTTAAGGTACGCGTCGAGAGCTTCAAGAAAATGTAAGATAATCATAGGTTTCGATCGGTGTTTCGAAAGTTACAGGCGATTTAAGAAAATCGAGGAAACGGTAAGGAATACATACCCATTGCAATTTATTTCGGCAAAAAATGGAAAGTGTTTCGGTCGACTTGTGCTTATACATGCTTAAAGAGGATGGAAAGAGGATCACAAAAATCGCAGGCAGAGCTTTCTAAGTGCATTATTTTCGAAGTTATAGTCAAAAAACCAATAACTTGATTAATCGAGGAAGAGCCTTGGTCGACCACTACCACTGAAACAATATTTTTTTTAAAGATGGGCTGTCGCTGATAGTCCTATCTCAAGGTACGCGTCGACAGCTTCAAGAAAATGTATGATTATCGTAGGGTTCGATCGGTGTTTCGTAAGTTACAGGCGATTATAGAAAATCGAGGAAACGGCAAGGAATACATACCCCTTGCAATTTATTTCGGCAAAAAATGGAAAGTGTTTCGGTCGACTTGTGCTTATACATGCTTAAAGAGGATGGAAAGAGGTACACAAAAATCGCAAGCAGAGCTTTCTAAGTGCATTATTTTCGAAGTTATAGCCAAAAAACCTAAGACTTGATTAATCGAGGAAGAGCCTTGGTCGACCAGTACAACTGAAACAATTTTTTATTAAAGATGGGCTTTCGCAGATCATCCTAACATAAGGTACGCGTCGAGAGCTTCAAGAAAATGTATGATTATCATAGGTTTCGATCGGTGTTTCGAAAGTTACAAGCGATTATAGAAAATCAAGGAAACGGTAAGGAATACATACCTCTTTTTTTTTTTTTTTGCGTCCAGGAAATCTTCGGAAGACTTCTGCCCTCTCTTGGGGAAGAGGGCAGCGTATGTCAGATTAGGAATACATACCCCTTGCAATTTATTTCGGCAAAAAATGGAAAGTGTTTCGGTCGACTTGTTCTTATACATGCTTAAAGAGGATGTAAAGAGGATCACAAAAATCGCAGGCAGAGCCTCCTAAGTGCATTATTTTCGAAGTTACAGCCAAAACACCAAAGACTTGATTAATCGAGGAAGAGCCTTGGTCGACCACTACTACTGAAACAATATTTTTTTTAAAGATGAGCTGTCGCTCATAGTCGTATCTTAAGGTACGCGTCGACAGCTTCAAGAAAATGTATGATTATCATAGGGTGCGATCGGTGTTTCGAAAGTTACAGGCGATTATAGAAAATCGAGGAAACGGCAAGGAATACATACCCCTTGCAATTTATTTCGGCAAAAAATGGAAAGTTTTTCGATCGACTTGTGCTTATACACGCTTAAAGAGGATGGAACGGGCATCACAAAAATCGCAGGCAGAGCCTCCTAGGTGCATTATTTTCGAAGTTACAGCCAAAAAACCAACGGCTTGATTAATCGAAGAAGAGCCTTGGTCGACCACTACAACTGAAACCATTTTTTTTTTTAAGATGGGCTTTCGCTGGTAGTCCTATCTTAAGGTACGCTTCGAGAGCTTCAAGAAAATGTAAGATAATCATACGTTTCGATCGGTGTTTCGAAAGTTACAGGCGATTTAAGAAAATCGAGGAAACGGTAAGGAATACATACCCATTGCAATTTATTTCGGCAAAAAATGGAAAGTGTTTCGGTCGACTTGTGCTTGTACATGCTTAAAGAGGATGCAAAGAGGATCACAAAAATCGCAGGCAGAGCTTTCTAAGTGCATTATTTTCGAAGTTATAGTCAAAAAACCAATAACTTGATTAATCGAGGAAGAGCCTTGGTCGACCACTACCACTGAAACAATATTTTTTTTAAAGATGGGCTGTCGCTGATAGTCCTATCTCAAGGTACGCGTCGACAGCTTCAAGAAAATGTATGATTATCGTAGGGTTCGATCGGTGTTTCGAAAGTTACAGGCGATTATAGAAAATCGAGGAAACGGCAAGGAATACACACCCCTTGCAATTTATTTCGGCAAAAAATGGAAAGTGTTTCGGTCGACTTCTGCTTATACATGCTTAAAGAGGATGGAAAGAGGTACACAAAAATCGCAAGCAGAGCTTTCTAAGTGCATTATTTTCGAAGTTATAGCCAAAAAACCAAAGACTTGATTAATCGAGGAAGAGCCTTGGTCGACCAGTACAACTGAAACAATTTTTTATTAAAGATGGGCTTTCGCAGATCATCCTAACATAAGGTACGCGTCGAGAGCTTCAAGAAAATGTATGATTATCATAGGTTTCGATCGGTGTTTCGAAAGTTACAAGCGATTATAGAAAATCAAGGAAACGGTAAGGAATACATACCCCTTTTTTTTTTTTGCGTCCAGGAAATCTTCGGAAGACTTCTGCCCTCTCTTGGGGAAGAGGGCAGCGTATGTCAGATTAGGAATACATACCCCTTGCAATTTATTTCGGCAAAAAATGGAAAGTGTTTCGGTCGCCTTGTTGTTATACATGCTTAAAGAGGATGTAAAGAGGATCACAAAAATCGCAGGCAGAGCCTCCTAAGTGCATTATTTTCGAAGTTACAGCCAAAACACCAAAGACTTGATTAATCGAGGAAGAGCCTTGGTCGACAACTACTACAGAAACAATATTTTTTTTAAAGATGAGCTGTCGCTCATAGTCCTATCTTAAGGTACGCGTCGACAGCTTCAAGAAAATGTAAGATTATAATAGGTTTCGATCGGTGTTTCGAAGTTACAGGCGATTATAGAAAATCGAGGAAACGGCAAGGAATACATACCCCTTGCAATTTATTTCGGCAAAAAAATGGAAAGTGTTTCAGTCGACTTGTGCTTATACATGCTTAAAGAGGATGTAAAGAGGATCACAAGAATCGAAGGCAGAGCCTCCTAAGTGCATTATTTTCGAAGTTACAGCCAAAAAAACAAAGGCTTGATTAATCGATGAAGAGCCTTGGTCGATCAGTACACTGAAACAATTTTTTATTAAAGAAGGGCTTTCGCTGATCATCCTAACTTGAGGTACGCGTCGAGAGCTTCAAGAAAATGTATGATTATCATAGGTTTCGATCGGTGTTTCGAAAGTTACAGGCGATTATAGAAAATCGAGGAAACGGTAAAGAATACATACCCCTTGCAATTTATTTCGGCAAAAAATGGAAAGTGTTTCGGTCGACTTGTGCTTATACACGCTTAAAGAGCATGGAAAGAGGATCACAAAAATCGCAGGCAGAGCCTCCTAAGTGCATTATTTTCCAAGTTACAGCCAAAAAACCAAACGCTTGATTAATCGAGGAAGAGCCTTGGTCGACCAGTACAACTGAAACAATTTTTTTTTAAAGATGGGCTTTCGCTGATCATCCTAACTTAAGGTACGCGTCGAGAGCTTCAAGAAAATGTATG
Organism: Anoplius nigerrimus; assembly: GCA_914767735.1. Lineage (NCBI taxonomy): Eukaryota > Metazoa > Arthropoda > Insecta > Hymenoptera > Pompilidae > Anoplius > Anoplius nigerrimus. The sequence goes on along the minus strand of CAJZBX010000335.1, from coordinate 184,611 downwards.
ATTAGCATAGGTTTCGATCGGTGTTTCGAAAGTTACAGGCGATTATAGAAAATCGAAGAAACGGTAAGGAATACATACCCCTTGCAATTTATTTCGGCAAAAAATGGAAAGTGTTTCGGTCGACTTGTTCTTATACATGCTTAAAGAGGATGTAAAGAGGATCACAAAAATCGCAGGCAGAGCCTCCTAAGTGCATTATTTTCGAAGTTACAGCCAAAAAACCAAAGACTTGATTAATCGAGGAAGAGCCTTGGTCGACCACTACTACTGAAACAATATTTTTTTTAAAGATGAGCTGTCGCTCATAGTCCTATCTTAAGGTACGCGTCAACAGCTTCAAGAAAATGTAAGATTATCATAGGTTTCGATCGGTGTTTCGAAAGTTACAGGCGATTATAGAAAATCGACGAAACGGTAAAGAATACATACCCCTTGCAATTTATTTCGGCAAAAAATGGAAAGTTTTTCGGTCGACTCGTTCTTATATATGCTTAAAGAGAATGGAAAGAGGATCACAAAAATCGCAGGCAGAGCCTTCTAAGTGCATTATTTTCGAAATTACAGCCAAAAAACCCACGACTTGAATAATCGAGGAAGAGCCTTGGTCGACCACTACTACTGAAACAATATTTTTTTTAAAGATGAGCTGTCGCTGATAGTCCTATCTTAAGGTACGCGTCGAGAGCTTCAAGAAAATGTATGATTAGCATAGGTTTCGATCGGTGTTTCGAAAGTTACAGGCGATTATAGAAAATCGAGGAAACGGTAAGGAATACATACCCCTTGCAATTTATTTCGGCAAAAAATGGAAAGTGTTTCAGTCGACTTGTGCTTATACATGCTTAAAGAGGATGTAAAGAGGATCACAAAAATCGCAGGCAGAGCCTCCTAAGTGCATTATTTTCGAAGTTACAGCCAAAAAACCAAAGGCTTGATTAATCGAGGAAGAGCCTTGGTCGATCAGTACACTGAAACAATTTTTTATTAAAGAAGGGCTTTCGCTGATCATCCTAACTTGAGGTACGCGTTGAGAGCTTCAAGAAAATGTATGAGTATCATAGGTTTCGATCGGTGTTTCGAACGTTACAGGCGATTATAGAAAATCAAGGAAACGGTAAGGAATACATGCCCCGTGCAATTTATTTCGGCAAAAAATGAAAAGTGTTTCGCTCGACTTGTGCTTATACACGCTAAAAGAGGATGGAAAGAGGATCACAAAAATCGCAGGCAGAGCTTTCTAAGTGCATTATTTTCGAAGTTACAGCCAAAAAACCAAAGACTTGATTAATCGAGGAAGAGCCTTGGTCGACCACTACTACTGAAACAATATTTTTTTTAAAGATGAGCTGTCGCTCATAGTCCTATCTTAAGGTACGCGTCAACAGCTTCAAGAAAATGTAAGATTATCATAGGTTTCGATCGGCGTTTCGAAAGTTACAGGCGATTATAGAAAATCGAGGAAACGGCAAGGAATACATACCCCTTGCAATTTATTTCGGCAAAAAATGGAAAGTGTTTCAGTCGACTTGTGCTTATAAATGCTTAAAGAGGATGGAAAGAGGATCACAAAAATCGCACGCAGAGCTTTCTATGTGCATTATTTTCAAAGTTATAGCCAAAAAACCAAAGACTTGATTAATCGAGGAAGAGCCTTGGTCGACCACTACTACTGAAACAATATTTTTTTTAAAGATGATCTGTCGCTGATAGTCCTATCTTAAGGTACGCGTCGAGAGCTTCAAGAAAATGTATGATTATCATAGGTTTCGATCGGTGCTTCGAAAGTTACAGGCGATTATAGAAAATCAAGGAAACGGTAAGGAATACATACCCCTTGCAATTTATTTCGGCAAAAAATGGAAAGTGTTTCGGTCGACTTGTGCTTATACACGCTTAAAGAGCATGGAAAGAGGATCACAAAAATCGCAGGCAGAGCCTCCTAAGTGCATTATTTTCGAAGTTACAGCCAAAAAACCAAAGGCTTGATTAATCGAGGAAGAGCCTTGGTCGACCACTACAACTGAAACAATTTTTTTTTAAAGATGGGTTTTCCCTGATAGTTCCATCTTAAGGTACGCGTCGAGAGCTTCAAGAAAATGTATGATTATCATAGGTTTCGATCGGTGTTTCGAAAGTTACACGCGATTAAAGAAAATCGAGGAAACGGTAAGGAATACATACCCCTTGCAATTTATTTCGGCAAAAAATGGAAAGTGTTTCGGTCGACTTGTGCTTATACACGCTTAAAGAGCATGGAAAGAGGATCACAAAAATCGCATGCAGAGGCTCCTAAGTGCATTATTTTCGAAGTTACAGCCAAAAAACCAAAGGCTTGATTAATCGAAGAAGAGCCTTGGTCGACCACTACAACTGAAACCATTTTTTTTTTAAGATGGGCTTTCGCTGGTAGTCCTATCTTAAGGTACGCGTCGAGAGCTTCAAGAAAATGTAAGATTATCATAGGTTTCGATCGGTGTTTCGAAAGTTACAGGCGATTATAGAAAATCGAGGAAACGGTAAGGAATACATACCCATTGCAATTTATTTCGGCAAAAAATGGAAAGTGTTTCGGTCGACTTGTGCTTATACATGCTTAAAGAGGATGGAAAGAGGATCACAAAAATCGCAGGCAGAGCTTTCTAAGTGCATTATTTTCAAAGTTATAGCCAAAAAACCAAAGACTTGATTAATCGAGGAAGAGCCTTGGTCGACCACTACTACTGAAACAATATTTTTTTTAAAGATGAGCTGTCGCTGATAGTCCTATCTTAAGGTACGCGTCGAGAGCTTCAAGAAAATGTGTGATTATCATAGGTTTCGATCGGTGCTTCGAAAGTTACAGGCGATTATAGAAAATCAAGGAAACGGTAAGGAATACATACCCCTTGCAATTTATTTCGGCAAAAAATGGAAAGTGTTTCGGTCGACTTGTCCTTATAAATGCTTAAAGAGGATGGAAAGAGAATCACAAAAATCGCAGGCAGAGCTATCTAAGTGCATTATTTTCAAAGTTATAGCCAAAAAATCAAAGACCTGATTAATCGAGGAAGAGCCTTGGTCGACCACTACTACTGAAACAATATTTTTTTTAAAGATGGGCTGTCGCTGATAGTCCTATCTCAAGGTACGCGTCGACAGCTTCAAGAAAATGTATGATTATCGTAGGGTTCGATCGGTGTTTCGAAAGTTACAGGCGATTATAGAAAATCGAGGAAACGGCAAGGAATACATACCCCTTGCAATATATTTCGGCAAAAAATGGAAAGTGTTTCGGTCGACTTGTGCTTATACATGCTTAAAGAGGATGGAAAGAGGTACACAAAAATCGCAAGCAGAGCTTTCTAAGTGCATTATTTTCGAAGTTATAGCCAAAAAACCTAAGACTTGATTAATCGAGGAAGAGCCTTGGTCGACCAGTACAACTGAAACAATTTTTTATTAAAGATGGGCTTTCGCAGATCATCCTAACATAAGGTACGCGTCGAGAGCTTCAAGAAAATGTATGATTATCATAGGTTTCGATCGGTGTTTCGAAAGTTACAAGCGATTATAGAAAATCAAGGAAACGGTAAGGAATACATACCCCCTTTTTTTTTTTTTTGCGTCCAGGAAATCTTCGGAAGACTTCTGCCCTCTCTTGGGGAAGAGGGCAGCGTATGTCAGATTAGGAATACATACCCCTTGCAATTTATTTCGGCAAAAAATGGAAAGTGTTTCGGTCGACTTGTTCTTATACATGCTTAAAGAGGATGTAAAGAGGATCACAAAAATCGCAGGCAGAGCCTCCTAAGTGCATTATTTTCGAAGTTACAGCCAAAACACCAAAGACTTGATTAATCGAGGAAGAGCCTTGGTCGACCACTACTACTGAAACAATATTTTTTTAAAGATGAGCTGTCGCTCATAGTCCTATCTTAAGGTACGCGTCGACAGCTTCAAGAAAATGTATGATTATCATAGGGTGCGATCGGTGTTTCGAAAGTTACAGGCGATTATAGAAAATCGAGGAAACGGCAAGGAATACATACCCCTTGCAATTTATTTCGGCAAAAAATGGAAAGTGTTTCGGTCGACTTGTGCTTATACACGCTCAAATTGGATGGAACGGGCATCACAAAAATCGCAGGCAGAGCCTCCTAAGTGCATTATTTTCCAAGTTACAGCCAAAAAACCAAACGCTTGATTAATCGAGGAAGAGCCTTGGTCGACCAGTACAACTGAAACAATTTTTTTTTAAAGATGGGCTTTCGCTGATCATCCTAACTTAAGGTACGCGTCGAGAGCTTCAAGAAAATGTATGATTAGCATAGGTTTCGATCGGTGTTTCGAAAGTTACAGGCGATTATAGAAAATCGAGGAAACGGTAAGGAATACATACCCCTTGCAATTTATTTCGGCAAAAAATGGAAAGTGTTTCAGTCGACTTGTGCTTATACATGCTTAAAGAGGATGTAAAGAGGATCACAAAAATCGCAGGCAGAGGCTCCTAAGTGCATTATTTTCGAAGTTACAGCCAAAAAACCAAAGGCTTGATTAATCGAAGAAGAGCCTTGGTCGACCACTACAACTGAAACCATTTTTTTTTTAAGATGGGCTTTCGCTGGTAGTCCTATCTTAAGGTACGCGTCGAGAGCTTCAAGAAAATGTAAGATTATCATAGGTTTCGATCGGTGTTTCGAAAGTTACAGGCGATTATAGAAAATCGAGGAAACGGTAAGGAATACATACCCATTGCAATTTATTTCGGCAAAAAATGGAAAGTGTTTCGGTCGACTTGTGCTTATACATGCTTAAAGAGGATGGAAAGAGGATCACAAAAATCGCAGGCAGAGCTTTCTAAGTGCATTATTTTCAAAGTTATAGCCAAAAAACCAAAGACTTGATTAATCGAGGAAGAGCCTTGGTCGACCACTACTACTGAAACAATATTTTTTTTAAAGATGAGCTGTCGCTGATAGTCCTATCTTAAGGTACGCGTCGAGAGCTTCAAGAAAATGTGTGATTATCATAGGTTTCGATCGGTGCTTCGAAAGTTACAGGCGATTATAGAAAATCAAGGAAACGGTAAGGAATACATACCCCTTGCAATTTATTTCGGCAAAAAATGGAAAGTGTTTCGGTCGACTTGTCCTTATAAATGCTTAAAGAGGATGGAAAGAGAATCACAAAAATCGCAGGCAGAGCTTTCTAAGTGCATTATTTTCAAAGTTATAGCCAAAAAATCAAAGACTTGATTAATCGAGGAAGAGCCTTGGTCGACCACTACTACTGAAACAATATTTCTTTTAAAGCTGAGCTGTCGCTGATAGTCCTATCTTAAGGTACGCGTCGAGAGCTTCAAGAAAATGTATGATTATCATAGGTTTCGATCGGTGCTTCGAAAGTTACAGGCGATTATAGAAAATCAAGGAAACGGTAAGGAATACATACCCCTTGCAATTTATTTCGGCAAAAAATGGAAAGTGTTTCGGTCGACTTGTGCTTATACACGCTTAAAGAGCATGGAAAGAGGATCACAAAAATCGCAGGCAGAGCCTCCTAAGTGCATTATTTTCCAAGTTACAGCCAAAAAACCAAACGCTTGATTAATCGAGGAAGAGCCTTGGTCGACCAGTACAACTGAAACAATTTTTTTTAAAGATGGGCTTTCGCTGATCATCCTAACTTAAGGTACGCGTCGAGAGCTTCAAGAAAATGTATGATTAGCATAGGTTTCGATCGGTGTTTCGAAAGTTACAGGCGATTATAGAAAATCGAAGAAACGGTAAGGAATACATACCCCTTGCAATTTATTTCGGCAAAAAATGGAAAGTCTTTCGGTCGACTTGTGCTTATACATGCTTAAAGAGGATGTAAAGAGGATCACAAAAATCGCAGGTAGAGGCTCCTAAGTGCATTATTTTCGACGTTACAGCCAAAAAACCAAAGGCTTGATAAATCGAAGAAGAGCCTTGGTCGACCACTACAACTGAAACCATTTTTTTTTTAAAATGGGCTTTCGCTGGTAGTCCTATCTTAAGGTACGCGTCGAGAGCTTCAAGAAAATGTATGATTATCATAGGTTTCGATCGGTGTTTCGAAAGTTACAGGCGATTAAAGAAAATCGAGGAAACGGTAAGGAATAAATACCCCTTGCAATTGATTTTGGCAAAAAATGGAAAGTGTTTCGGTCGACTTGTGCTTATACATGCTTATAGAGAATGGAAATAGGATCACAAAAATCGCAGGCAGAGCCTCCTAAGTGCATTATTTTCGAAGTTATAGCCAAAAAACCAATAACTTGATTAATCGAGGAAGAGCCTTGGTCGACCACTACTACTGAAACAATATTTTTTTTAAAGATGGGCTGTCGCTGTTAGTCCTATCACAAGGTACGCGTCGACAACTTCAAGAAAATGTATGATTAGCATAGGTTTCGATCGGTGTTTCGAAAGTTACGGGCGTTTATAGAAAATCGAGGAAACGGTAAGGAATACAAACCCCTTGCAATTTATTTCGGCAAAAAATGGAAAGTTTTTCGATCGACTTGTGCTTATACACACTTAAAGAGGATGGAACGGGCATCACAAACATCGCAGGCAGAGCCTCCTAGGTGCATTATTTTCGAAGTTACAGCCAAAAAACCAACGGCTTGATTAATCGAAGAAGAGCCTTGGTCGACCACTACAACTGAAACCATTTTTTTTTAAGATGGGCTTTCGCTGGTAGTCCTATCTTAAGGTACGCGTCGAGAGCTTCAAGAAAATGTAAGATAATCATAGGTTTCGATCGGTGTTTCGAAAGTTACAGGCGATTTAAGAAAATCGAGGAAACGGTAAGGAATACATACCCATTGCAATTTATTTCGGCAAAAAATGGAAAGTGTTTCGGTCGACTTGTGCTTATACATGCTTAAAGAGGATGTAAAGAGGATCACAAAAATCGCAGGTAGAGGCTCCTAAGTGCATTATTTTCGACGTTACAGCCAAAAAACCAAAGGCTTGATTAATCGAAGAAGAGCCTTGGTCGACCACTACAACTGAAACCATTTTTTTTTTAAAATGGGCTTTCGCTGGTAGTCCTATCTTAAGGTACGCGTCGAGAGCTTCAAGAAAATGTATGATTATCATAGGTTTCGATCGGTGTTTCGAAAGTTACAGGCGATTAAAGAAAATCGAGGAAACGGTAAGGAATAAATACCCCTTGCAATTGATTTTGGCAAAAAATGGAAAGTGTTTCGGTCGACTTGTGCTTATACATGCTTATAGAGAATGGAAATAGGATCACAAAAATCGCAGGCAGAGCCTCCTAAGTGCATTATTTTCGAAGTTATAGCCAAAAAACCAATAACTTGATTAATCGAGGAAGAGCCTTGGTCGACCACTACTACTGAAACAATATTTTTTTTAAAGATGGGCTGTCGCTGTTAGTCCTATCACAAGGTACGCGTCGACAACTTCAAGAAAATGTATGATTAGCATAGGTTTCGATCGGTGTTTCGAAAGTTACGGGCGTTTATAGAAAATCGAGGAAACGGTAAGGAATACAAACCCCTTGCAATTTATTTCGGCAAAAAATGGAAAGTTTTTCGATCGACTTGTGCTTATACACACTTAAAGAGGATGGAACGGGCATCACAAACATCGCAGGCAGAGCCTCCTAGGTGCATTATTTTCGAAGTAACAGCCAAAAAACCAACGGCTTGATTAATCGAAGAAGAGCCTTGGTCGACCACTACAACTGAAACCATTTTTTTTTAAGATGGGCTTTCGCTGGTAGTCCTATCTTAAGGTACGCGTCGAGAGCTTCAAGAAAATGTAAGATAATCATAGGTTTCGATCGGTGTTTCGAAAGTTACAGGCGATTTAAGAAAATCGAGGAAACGGTAAGGAATACATACCCATTGCAATTTATTTCGGCAAAAAATGGAAAGTGTTTCGGTCGACTTGTGCTTATACATGCTTAAAGAGGATGGAAAGAGGATCACAAAAATCGCAGGCAGAGCTTTCTAAGTGCATTATTTTCGAAGTTATAGTCAAAAAACCAATAACTTGATTAATCGAGGAAGAGCCTTGGTCGACCACTACCACTGAAACAATATTTTTTTTAAAGATGGGCTGTCGCTGATAGTCCTATCTCAAGGTACGCGTCGACAGCTTCAAGAAAATGTATGATTATCGTAGGGTTCGATCGGTGTTTCGAAAGTTACAGGCGATTATAGAAAATCGAGGAAACGGCAAGGAATACATACCCCTTGCAATTTATTTCGGCAAAAAATGGAAAGTGTTTCGGTCGACTTGTGCTTATACATGCTTAAAGAGGATGGAAAGAGGTACACAAAAATCGCAAGCAGAGCTTTCTAAGTGCATTATTTTCGAAGTTATAGCCAAAAAACCAAAGACTTGATTAATCGAGGAAGAGCCTTGGTCGATCAGTACACTGAAACAATTTTTTATTAAAGAAGGGCTTTCGCTGATCATCCTAACTTGAGGTACGCGTCGAGAGCTTCAAGAAAATGTATGATTATCATAGGTTTCGATCGGTGTTTCGAAAGTTACAGGCGATTATAGAAAATCGAGGAAACGGTAAAGAATACATACCCCTTGCAATTTATTTCGGCAAAAAATGGAAAGTGTTTCGGTCGACTTGTTCTTATACATGCTTAAAGAGGATGTAAAGAGGATCACAAAAATCGCAGGCAGAGCCTCCTAAGTGCATTATTTTCGAAGTTACAGCCAAAAAACCAAAGACTTGATTAATCGAGGAAGAGCCTTGGTCGACCACTACTACTGAAACAATATTTTTTTTAAAGATGAGCTGTCGCTCATAGTCCTATCTTAAGGTACGCGTCAACAGCTTCAAGAAAATGTAAGATTATCATAGGTTTCGATCGGTGTTTCGAAAGTTACAGGCGATTATAGAAAATCGACGAAACGGTAAGGAATACGTACCCCTTGCAATTTATTTCGGCAAAAAATGGAAAGTTTTTCGGTCGACTCGTTCTTATATATGCTTAAAGAGAATGGAAAGAGGATCACAAAAATCGCAGGCAGAGCCTTCTAAGTGCATTATTTTCGAAATTACAGCCAAAAAACCCACGACTTGAATAATCGAGGAAGAGCCTTGGTCGACCACTACTACTGAAACAATATTTTATTTAAAGATGAGCTGTCGCTGATAGTCCTATCTTAAAGTACGCGTCGAGAGCTTCAAGAAAATGTATGATTAGCATAGGTTTCGATCGGTGTTTCGAAAGTTACAGGCGATTATAGAAAATCGAGGAAACGGTAAGGAATACATACCCCTTGCAATTTATTTCGGCAAAAAATGGAAAGTGTTTCAGTCGACTTGTGCTTATACATGCTTAAAGAGGATGTAAAGAGGATCACAAAAATCGCAGGCAGAGCCTCCTAAGTGCATTATTTTCGAAGTTACAGCCAAAAAACCAAAGGCTTGATTAATCGAGGAAGAGCCTTGGTCGATCAGTACACAGAAACAATTTTTTATTAAAGAAGGGCTTTCGCTGATCATCCTAACTTGAGGTACGCGTTGAGAGCTTCAAGAAAATGTATGAGTATCATAGGTTTCGATCGGTGTTTCGAACGTTACAGGCGATTATAGAAAATCAAGGAAACGGTAAGGAATACATGCCCCGTGCAATTTATTTCGGCAAAAAATGAAAAGTGTTTCGCTCGACTTGTGCTTATACACGCTAAAAGAGGATGGAAAGAGGATCACAAAAATCGCAGGCAGAGCTTTCTAAGTGCATTATTTTCGAAGTTACAGCCAAAAAACCAAAGACTTGATTAATCGAGGAAGAGCCTTGGTCGACCACTACTACTGAAACAATATTTTTTTTAAAGATGAGCTGTCGCTCATAGTCCTATCTTAAGGTACGCGTCAACAGCTTCAAGAAAATGTAAGATTATCATAGGTTTCGATCGGCGTTTCGAAAGTTACAGGCGATTATAGAAAATCGAGGAAACGGCAAGGAATACATACCCCTTGCAATTTATTTCGGCAAAAAATGGAAAGTGTTTCAGTCGACTTGTGCTTATAAATGCTTAAAGAGGATGGAAAGAGGATCACAAAAATCGCACGCAGAGCTTTCTAAGTGCATTATTTTCAAAGTTATAGCCAAAAAACCAAAGACTTGATTAATCGAGGAAGAGCCTTGGTCGACCACTACTACTGAAACAATATTTTTTTTAAAGATGATCTGTCGCTGATAGTCCTATCTTAAGGTACGCGTCGAGAGCTTCAAGAAAATGTATGATTATCATAGGTTTCGATCGGTGCTTCGAAAGTTACAGGCGATTATAGAAAATCAAGGAAACGGTAAGGAATACATACCCCTTGCAATTTATTTCGGCAAAAAATGGAAAGTGTTTCGGTCGACTTGTGCTTATACACGCTTAAAGAGCATGGAAAGAGGATCACAAAAATCGCAGGCAGAGCCTCCTAAGTGCATTATTTTCCAAGTTACAGCCAAAAAACCAAACGCTTGATTAATCGAGGAAGAGCCTTGGTCGATCAGTACACTGAAACAATTTTTTATTAAAGAAGGGCTTTCGCTGATCATCCTAACTTGAGGTACGCGTCGAGAGCTTCAAGAAAATGTATGATTATCATAGGTTTCGATCGGTGTTTCGAAAGTTACAGGCGATTATAGAAAATCGAGGAAACGGTAAAGAATACATACCCCTTGCAATTTATTTCGGCAAAAAATGGAAAGTGTTTCGGTCGACTTGTTCTTATACATGCTTAAAGAGGATGTAAAGAGGATCACAAAAATCGCAGGCAGAGCCTCCTAAGTGCATTATTTTCGAAGTTACAGCCAAAAAACCAAAGACTTGATTAATCGAGGAAGAGCCTTGGTCGACCACTACTACTGAAACAATATTTTTTTTAAAGATGAGCTGTCGCTCATAGTCCTATCTTAAGGTACGCGTCAACAGCTTCAAGAAAATGTAAGATTATCATAGGTTTCGATCGGTGTTTCGAAAGTTACAGGCGATTATAGAAAATCGACGAAACGGTAAGGAATACGTACCCCTTGCAATTTATTTCGGCAAAAAATGGAAAGTTTTTCGGTCGACTCGTTCTTATATATGCTTAAAGAGAATGGAAAGAGGATCACAAAAATCGCAGGCAGAGCCTTCTAAGTGCATTATTTTCGAAATTACAGCCAAAAAACCCACGACTTGAATAATCGAGGAAGAGCCTTGGTCGACCACTACTACTGAAACAATATTTTATTTAAAGATGAGCTGTCGCTGATAGTCCTATCTTAAAGTACGCGTCGAGAGCTTCAAGAAAATGTTTGATTAGCATAGGTTTCGATCGGTGTTTCGAAAGTTACAGGCGATTATAGAAAATCGAGGAAACGGTAAGGAATACATACCCCTTGCAATTTATTTCGGCAAAAAATGGAAAGTGTTTCAGTCGACTTGTGCTTATACATGCTTAAAGAGGATGTAAAGAGGATCACAAAAATCGCAGGCAGAGCCTCCTAAGTGCATTATTTTCGAAGTTACAGCCAAAAAACCAAAGGCTTGATTAATCGAGGAAGAGCCTTGGTCGATCAGTACACTGAAACAATTTTTTATTAAAGAAGGGCTTTCGCTGATCATCCTAACTTGAGGTACGCGTTGAGAGCTTCAAGAAAATGTATGAGTATCATAGGTTTCGATCGGTGTTTCGAACGTTACAGGCGATTATAGAAAATCAAGGAAACGGTAAGGAATACATGCCCCGTGCAATTTATTTCGGCAAAAAATGAAAAGTGTTTCGCTCGACTTGTGCTTATACACGCTAAAAGAGGATGGAAAGAGGATCACAAAAATCGCAGGCAGAGCTTTCTAAGTGCATTATTTTCGAAGTTACAGCCAAAAAACCAAAGACTTGATTAATCGAGGAAGAGCCTTGGTCGACCACTACTACTGAAACAATATTTTTTTTAAAGATGAGCTGTCGCTCATAGTCCTATCTTAAGGTACGCGTCAACAGCTTCAAGAAAATGTAAGATTATCATAGGTTTCGATCGGCGTTTCGAAAGTTACAGGCGATTATAGAAAATCGAGGAAACGGCAAGGAATACATACCCCTTGCAATTTATTTCGGCAAAAAATGGAAAGTGTTTCAGTCGACTTGTGCTTATAAATGCTTAAAGAGGATGGAAAGAGGATCACAAAAATCGCACGCAGAGCTTTCTAAGTGCATTATTTTCAAAGTTATAGCCAAAAAACCAAAGACTTGATTAATCGAGGAAGAGCCTTGGTCGACCACTACTACTGAAACAATATTTTTTTTAAAGATGATCTGTCGCTGATAGTCCTATCTTAAGGTACGCGTCGAGAGCTTCAAGAAAATGTATGATTATCATAGGTTTCGATCGGTGCTTCGAAAGTTACAGGCGATTATAGAAAATCAAGGAAACGGTAAGGAATACATACCCCTTGCAATTTATTTCGGCAAAAAATGGAAAGTGTTTCGGTCGACTTGTGCTTATACACGCTTAAAGAGCATGGAAAGAGGATCACAAAAATCGCAGGCAGAGCCTCCTAAGTGCATTATTTTCCAAGTTACAGCCAAAAAACCAAACGCTTGATTAATCGAGGAAGAGCCTTGGTCGATCAGTACACTGAAACAATTTTTTATTAAAGAAGGGCTTTCGCTGATCATCCTAACTTGAGGTACGCGTCGAGAGCTTCAAGAAAATGTATGATTATCATAGGTTTCGATCGGTGTTTCGAAAGTTACAGGCGATTATAGAAAATCGAGGAAACGGTAAAGAATACATACCCCTTGCAATTTATTTCGGCAAAAAATGGAAAGTGTTTCGGTCGACTTGTTCTTATACATGCTTAAAGAGGATGTAAAGAGGATCACAAAAATCGCAGGCAGAGCCTCCTAAGTGCATTATTTTCGAAGTTACAGCCAAAAAACCAAAGACTTGATTAATCGAGGAAGAGCCTTGGTCGACCACTACTACTGAAACAATATTTTTTTTAAAGATGAGCTGTCGCTCATAGTCCTATCTTAAGGTACGCGTCAACAGCTTCAAGAAAATGTAAGATTATCATAGGTTTCGATCGGTGTTTCGAAAGTTACAGGCGATTATAGAAAATCGACGAAACGGTAAGGAATACGTACCCCTTGCAATTTATTTCGGCAAAAAATGGAAAGTTTTTCGGTCGACTCGTTCTTATATATGCTTAAAGAGAATGGAAAGAGGATCACAAAAATCGCAGGCAGAGCCTTCTAAGTGCATTATTTTCGAAATTACAGCCAAAAAACCCACGACTTGAATAATCGAGGAAGAGCCTTGGTCGACCACTACTACTGAAACAATATTTTATTTAAAGATGAGCTGTCGCTGATAGTCCTATCTTAAAGTACGCGTCGAGAGCTTCAAGAAAATGTTTGATTAGCATAGGTTTCGATCGGTGTTTCGAAAGTTACAGGCGATTATAGAAAATCGAGGAAACGGTAAGGAATACATACCCCTTGCAATTTATTTCGGCAAAAAATGGAAAGTGTTTCAGTCGACTTGTGCTTATACATGCTTAAAGAGGATGTAAAGAGGATCACAAAAATCGCAGGCAGAGCCTCCTAAGTGCATTATTTTCGAAGTTACAGCCAAAAAACCAAAGGCTTGATTAATCGAGGAAGAGCCTTGGTCGATCAGTACACTGAAACAATTTTTTATTAAAGAAGGGCTTTCGCTGATCATCCTAACTTGAGGTACGCGTTGAGAGCTTCAAGAAAATGTATGAGTATCATAGGTTTCGATCGGTGTTTCGAACGTTACAGGCGATTATAGAAAATCAAGGAAACGGTAAGGAATACATGCCCCGTGCAATTTATTTCGGCAAAAAATGAAAAGTGTTTCGCTCGACTTGTGCTTATACACGCTAAAAGAGGATGGAAAGAGGATCACAAAAATCGCAGGCAGAGCTTTCTAAGTGCATTATTTTCGAAGTTACAGCCAAAAAACCAAAGACTTGATTAATCGAGGAAGAGCCTTGGTCGACCACTACTACTGAAACAATATTTTTTTTAAAGATGAGCTGTCGCTCATAGTCCTATCTTAAGGTACGCGTCAACAGCTTCAAGAAAATGTAAGATTATCATAGGTTTCGATCGGCGTTTCGAAAGTTACAGGCGATTATAGAAAATCGAGGAAACGGCAAGGAATACATACCCCTTGCAATTTATTTCGGCAAAAAATGGAAAGTGTTTCAGTCGACTTGTGCTTATAAATGCTTAAAGAGGATGGAAAGAGGATCACAAAAATCGCACGCAGAGCTTTCTAAGTGCATTATTTTCAAAGTTATAGCCAAAAAACCAAAGACTTGATTAATCGAGGAAGAGCCTTGGTCGACCACTACAACTGAAACCATTTTTTTTTTAAGATGGGCTTTCGCTGGTAGTCCTATCTTAAGGTACGCGTCGAGAGCTTCACGAAAATGTAAGATTATCATAGGTTTCGATCGGTGTTTCGAAAGTTACAGGCGATTATAGAAAATCGAGGAAACGGTAAGGAATACATACCCATTGCAATTTATTTCGGCAAAAAATGGAAAGTGTTTCGGTCGACTTGTGCTTATACATGCTTAAAGAGGATGGAAAGAGGATCACAAAAATCGCAGGCAGAGCTTTCTAAGTGCATTATTTTCAAAGTTATAGCCAAAAAACCAAAGACTTGATTAATCGAGGAAGAGCCTTGGTCGACCACTACTACTGAAACAATATTTTTTTTAAAGATGAGCTGTCGCTGATTGTCCTATCTTAAGGTACGCGTCGAGAGCTTCAAGAAAATGTGTGATTATCATAGGTTTCGATCGGTGCTTCGAAAGTTACAGGCGATTATAGAAAATCAAGGAAACGGTAAGGAATACATACCCCTTGCAATTTATTTCGGCAAAAAATGGAAAGTGTTTCGGTCGACTTGTCCTTATAAATGCTTAAAGAGGATGGAAAGAGAATCACAAAAATCGCAGGCAGAGCTTTCTAAGTGCATTATTTTCAAAGTTATAGCCAAAAAATCAAAGACTTGATTAATCGAGGAAGAGCCTTGGTCGACCACTACTACTGAAACAATATTTCTTTTAAAGCTGAGCTGTCGCTGATAGTCCTATCTTAAGGTACGCGTCGAGAGCTTCAAGAAAATGTATGATTATCATAGGTTTCGATCGGTGCTTTGAAAGTTACAGGCGATTATAGAAAATCAAGGAAACGGTAAGGAATACATACCCCTTGCAATTTATTTCGGCAAAAAATGGAAAGTGTTTCGGTCGACTTGTGCTTATACACGCTTAAAGAGCATGGAAAGAGGATCACAAAAATCGCAGGCAGAGCCTCCTAAGTGCATTATTTTCGAAGTTATAGCCAAAAAACCAATAACTTGATTAATCGAGGAAGAGCCTTGGTCGACCACTACTACTGAAACAATATTTTTTTTAAAGATGGGCTGTCGCTGTTAGTCCTATCACAAGGTACGCGTCGACAACTTCAAGAAAATGTATGATTAGCATAGGTTTCGATCGGTGTTTCGAAAGTTACGGGCGTTTATAGAAAATCGAGGAAACGGTAAGGAATACAAACCCCTTGCAATTTATTTCGGCAAAAAATGGAAAGTTTTTCGATCGACTTGTGCTTATACACACTTAAAGAGGATGGAACGGGCATCACAAACATCGCAGGCAGAGCCTCCTAGGTGCATTATTTTCGAAGTAACAGCCAAAGAACCAACGGCTTGATTAATCGAAGAAGAGCCTTGGTCGACCACTACAACTGAAACCATTTTTTTTTAAGATGGGCTTTCGCTGGTAGTCCTATCTTAAGGTACGCGTCGAGAGCTTCAAGAAAATGTAAGATAATCATAGGTTTCGATCGGTGTTTCGAAAGTTACAGGCGATTTAAGAAAATCGAGGAAACGGTAAGGAATACATACCCATTGCAATTTATTTCGGCAAAAAATGGAAAGTGTTTCGGTCGACTTGTGCTTATACATGCTTAAAGAGGATGTAAAGAGGATCACAAAAATCGCAGGTAGAGGCTCCTAAGTGCATTATTTTCGACGTTACAGCCAAAAAACCAAAGGCTTGATTAATCGAAGAAGAGCCTTGGTCGACCACTACAACTGAAACCATTTTTTTTTTAAAATGGGCTTTCGCTGGTAGTCCTATCTTAAGGTACGCGTCGAGAGCTTCAAGAAAATGTATGATTATCATAGGTTTCGATCGGTGTTTCGAAAGTTACAGGCGATTAAAGAAAATCGAGGAAACGGTAAGGAATAAATACCCCTTGCAATTGATTTTGGCAAAAAATGGAAAGTTTTTCGGTCGACTCGTTCTTATATATGCTTAAAGAGGATGGAAAGAGGATCACAAAAATCGCAGGCAGAGCCTTCTAAGTGCATTATTTTCGAAGTTACAGGCAAAAAACCAACGGCTTGATTAATCGAAGAAGAGCCTTGGTCGACCACTACAACTGAAACCATTTTTTTTTTAAGATGGGCTTTCGCTGGTAGTCCTGTCTTAAGGTACGCGTCGAGAGCTTCAAGAAAATGTAAGATTATCATAGGTTTCGATCGGTGTTTCGAAAGTTACAGGCGATTAAATAAAATCGAGGAAACGGTAAGGAATACATACCCATTGCAATTTATTTCGGCAAAAAATGGAAAGTGTTTCGGTCGACTTGTGCTTATACATGCTTAAAGAGGATGGAAAGAGGATCACAAAAATCGCAGGCAGAGCTTTCTAAGTGCATTATTTTTGAAGTTACAGCAAAAAAACCAAAGACTTGATTAATCGAGGAAGAGCGTTGGTCGACCACTACTACTGAATCAATATTTTTTTTAAAGATGAGCTGTCGCTCATAGTCCTATCTTAAGGTACGCGTCGACAGCTTCAAGAAAATGTAAGATTATCATAGGTTTCGATCGGTGTTTCGAAGTTACAGGCGATTATAGAAAATCGAGGAAACGGCAAGGAATACATACCCCTTGCAATTTATTTCGGCAAAAAATGGAAAGTGTTTCAGTCGACTTGTGCTTATAATTCCTTAAAGAGGATGGAACGAGGATCACAAAAATCGCAGGCAGAGCTTTCTAAGTGCATTATTTTCAAAGTTACAGCCAAAAAACCAAAGACTTGATTAATCGAGGAAGAGTTTTGGTCGACCACTACAACTGAAACAATTTTTTTTAAGATGGGCTTTCGCTGATAGTCCTATCTTAAGGTACGCGTCGAGAGCTTCAAGAAAATGTATGATTATCATAGGTTTCGATCGGTGTTTCGAAAGTTACAGGCGATTAAAGAAAATCGAGGAAACGGTAAGGAATACATACCCATTGCAATTTATTTCGGCAAAAAATGGAAAGTGTTTCGGTCGACTTGTGCTTATACAGGCTTCAAGAGGATGGAAAGAGGACCACAAAAATCGCAGGCAGAGCTTTCTAAGTGCATTATTTTCGAAGTTATAGCCAAAAAACCAATAACTTGATTAATCGAGGAAGAGCCTTGGTCGACCACTACCACTGAAACAATATTTTTTTTAAAGATGGGCTGTCGCTGATAGTCCTATCTCAAGGTACGCGTCGACAGCTTCAAGAAAATGTATGATTATCGTAGGGTTCGATCGGTGTTTCGAAAGTTACAGGCGATTATAGAAAATCGAGGAAACGGCAAGGAATACATACCCCTTGCAATTTATTTCGGCAAAAAATGGAAAGTGTTTCGGTCGACTTGTGCTTATACATGCTTAAAGAGGATGGAAAGAGGTACACAAAAATCGCAAGCAGAGCTTTCTAAGTGCATTATTTTCGAAGTTATAGCCAAAAAACCAAAGACTTGATTAATCGAGGAAGAGCCTTGGTCGACCAGTACAACTGAAACAATTTTTTTTTAAAGATGGGCTTTCGCAGATCATCCTAACATAAGGTACGCGTCGAGAGCTTCAAGAAAATGTATGATTATCATAGGTTTCGATCGGTGTTTCGAAAGTTACAAGCGATTATAGAAAATCAAGGAAACGGTAAGGAATACATACCCCTTTTTTTTTTTTTTGCGTCCAGGAAATCTTCGGAAGACTTCTGCCCTCTCTTGGGGAAGAGGGCAGCGTATGTCAGATTAGGAATACATACCCCTTGCAATTTATTTCGGCAAAAAATGGAAAGTGTTTCGGTCGACTTGTTGTTATACATGCTTAAAGAGGATGTAAAGAGGATCACAAAAATCGCAGGCAGAGCCTCCTAAGTGCATGATTTTCGAAGTTACAGCCAAAACACCAAAGACTTGATTAATCGAGGAAGAGCCTTGGTCGACCACTACTACTGAAACAATATTTTTTTAAAAGATGAGCTGTCGCTCATAGTCCTATCTTAAGGTACGCGTCGTCAGCTTCAAGAAAATGTAAGATTATAATAGGTTTCGATCGGTGTTTCGAAGTTACAGGCGATTATAGAAAATCGAGGAAACGGCAAGGAATACATACCCCTTGCAATTTATTTCGGCAAAAAAATGGAAAGTGTTTCAGTCGACTTGTGCTTATACATGCTTAAAGAGGATGTAAAGAGGATCACAAAAATCGAAGGCAGAGCCTCCTAAGTGCATTATTTTCGAAGTTACAGCCAAAAAACCAAAGGCTTGATTAATCGAGGAAGAGCCTTGGTCGATCAGTACACTGAAACAATTTTTTATTAAAGAAGGGCTTTTGCTGATCATCCTAACTTGAGGTACGCGTCGAGAGCTTCAAGAAAATGTATGATTATCATAGGTTTCGATCGGTGTTTCGAAAGTTACAGGCGATTATAGAAAATCGAGGAAACGGTAAAGAATACATACCCCTTGCAATTTATTTCGGCAAAAAATGGAAAGTGTTTCGGTCGACTTGTTCTTATACATGCTTAAAGAGGATGTAAAGAGGATCACAAAAATCGCAGGCAGAGCCTCCTAAGTGCATTATTTTCGAAGTTACAGCCAAAAAACCAAAGACTTGATTAATCGAGGAAGAGCCTTGGTCGACCACTACTACTGAAACAATATTTTTTTTAAAGATGAGCTGTCGCTCATAGTCCTATCTTAAGGTACGCGTCAACAGCTTCAAGAAAATGTAAGATTATCATAGGTTTCGATCGGTGTTTCGAAAGTTACAGGCGATTATAGAAAATCGACGAAACGGTAAGGAATACATACCCCTTGCAATTTATTTCGGCAAAAAATGGAAAGTTTTTCGGTCGACTCGTTCTTATATATGCTTAAAGAGAATGGAAAGAGGATCACAAAAATCGCAGGCAGACCCTTCTAAGTGCATTATTTTCGAAATTACAGCCAAAAAACCCACGACTTGAATAATCGAGGAAGAGCCTTGGTAGACCACTACTACTGAAACAATATTTTTTTTAAAGATGAGCTGTCGCTCATAGTCCTATCTTAAGGTACGCGTCGAGAGCTTCAAGAAAATGTATGATTAGCATAGGTTTCGATCGGTGTTTCGAAAGTTACAGGCGATTATAGAAAATCGAGGAAACGGTAAGGAATACATACCCCTTGCAATTTATTTCGGCAAAAAATGGAAAGTGTTTCAGTCGACTTGTGCTTATACATGCTTAAAGAGGATGTAAAGAGGATCACAAAAATCGCAGGCAGAGCCTCCTAAGTGCATTATTTTCGAAGTTACAGCCAAAAAACCAAAGGCTTGATTAATCGAGGAAGAGCCTTGGTCGATCAGTACACTGAAACAATTTTTTATTAAAGAAGGGCTTTCGCTGATCATCCTAACTTGAGGTACGCGTTGAGAGCTTCAAGAAAATGTATGAGTATCATAGGTTTCGATCGGTGTTTCGAACGTTACAGGCGATTATAGAAAATCAAGGAAACGGTAAGGAATACATGCCCCGTGCAATTTATTTCGGCAAAAAATGAAAAGTGTTTCGCTCGACTTGTGCTTATACACGCTAAAAGAGGATGGAAAGAGGATCACAAAAATCGCAGGCAGAGCTTTCTAAGTGCATTATTTTCGAAGTTACAGCCAAAAAACCAAAGACTTGATTAATCGAGGAAGAGCCTTGGTCGACCACTACTACTGAAACAATATTTTTTTTAAAGATGAGCTGTCGCTCATAGTCCTATCTTAAGGTACGCGTCAACAGCTTCAAGAAAATGTAAGATTATCATAGGTTTCGATCGGCGTTTCGAAAGTTACAGGCGATTATAGAAAATCGAGGAAACGGCAAGGAATACATACCCCTTGCAATTTATTTCGGCAAAAAATGGAAAGTGTTTCAGTCGACTTGTGCTTATAAATGCTTAAAGAGGATGGAAAGAGGATCACAAAAATCGCACGCAGAGCTTTCTAAGTGCATTATTTTCAAAGTTATAGCCAAAAAACCAAAGACTTGATTAATCGAGGAAGAGCCTTGGTCGACCACTACTACTGAAACAATATTTTTTTTAAAGATGATCTGTCGCTGATAGTCCTATCTTAAGGTACGCGTCGAGAGCTTCAAGAAAATGTATGATTATCATAGGTTTCGATCGGTGCTTCGAAAGTTACAGGCGATTATAGAAAATCAAGGAAACGGTAAGGAATACATACCCCTTGCAATTTATTTCGGCAAAAAATGGAAAGTGTTTCGGTCGACTTGTGCTTATACACGCTTAAAGAGCATGGAAAGAGGATCACAAAAATCGCAGGCAGAGCCTCCTAAGTGCATTATTTTCCAAGTTACAGCCAAAAAACCAAACGCTTGATTAATCGAGGAAGAGCCTTGGTCGACCAGTACAACTGAAACAATTTTTTTTTAAAGATGGGCTTTCGCTGATCATCCTAACTTAAGGTACGCGTCGAGAGCTTCAAGAAAATGTATGATTAGCATAGGTTTCGATCGGTGTTTCGAAAGTTACAGGCGATTATAGAAAATCGAGGAAACGGTAAGGAATACATACCCCTTGCAATTTATTTCGGCAAAAAATGGAAAGTGTTTCAGTCGACTTGTGCTTATACATGCTTAAAGAGGATGTAAAGAGGATCACAAAAATCGCAGGCAGAGGCTCCTAAGTGCATTATTTTCGAAGTTACAGCCAAAAAACCAAAGGCTTGATTAATCGAAGAAGAGCCTTGGTCGACCACTACAACTGAAACCATTTTTTTTTTAAGATGGGCTTTCGCTGGTAGTCCTATCTTAAGGTACGCGTCGAGAGCTTCAAGAAAATGTAAGATTATCATAGGTTTCGATCGGTGTTTCGAAAGTTACAGGCGATTATAGAAAATCGAGGAAACGGTAAGGAATACATACCCATTGCAATTTATTTCGGCAAAAAATGGAAAGTGTTTCGGTCGACTTGTGCTTATACATGCTTAAAGAGGATGGAAAGAGGATCACAAAAATCGCAGGCAGAGCTTTCTAAGTGCATTATTTTCAAAGTTATAGCCAAAAAACCAAAGACTTGATTAATCGAGGAAGAGCCTTGGTCGACCACTACTACTGAAACAATATTTTTTTTAAAGATGAGCTGTCGCTGATAGTCCTATCTTAAGGTACGCGTCGAGAGCTTCAAGAAAATGTGTGATTATCATAGGTTTCGATCGGTGCTTCGAAAGTTACAGGCGATTATAGAAAATCAAGGAAACGGTAAGGAATACATACCCCTTGCAATTTATTTCGGCAAAAAATGGAAAGTGTTTCGGTCGACTTGTCCTTATAAATGCTTAAAGAGGATGGAAATAGAATCACAAAAATCGCAGGCAGAGCTTTCTAAGTGCATTATTTTCAAAGTTATAGCCAAAAAATCAAAGACTTGATTAATCGAGGAAGAGCCTTGGTCGACCACTACTACTGAAACAATATTTCTTTTAAAGCTGAGCTGTCGCTGATAGTCCTATCTTAAGGTACGCGTCGAGAGCTTCAAGAAAATGTATGATTATCATAGGTTTCGATCGGTGTTTCGAAAGTTACAGGCGATTATAGAAAATCAAGGAAACGGTAAGGAATACATACCCCTTGCAATTTATTTCGGCAAAAAATGGAAAGTGTTTCGGTCGACTTGTGCTTATACACGCTTAAAGAGCATGGAAAGAGGATCACAAAAATCGCAGGCAGAGCCTCCTAAGTGCATTATTTTCCAAGTTACAGCCAAAAAACCAAACGCTTGATTAATCGAGGAAGAGCCTTGGTCGACCAGTACAACTGAAACAATTTTTTTTAAAGATGGGCTTTCGCTGATCATCCTAACTTAAGGTACGCGTCGAGAGCTTCAAGAAAATGTATGATTAGCATAGGTTTCGATCGGTGTTTCGAAAGTTACAGGCGATTATAGAAAATCGAAGAAACGGTAAGGAATACATACCCCTTGCAATTTATTTCGGCAAAAAATGGAAAGTCTTTCGGTCGACTTGTGCTTATACATGCTTAAAGAGGATGTAAAGAGGATCACAAAAATCGCAGGTAGAGGCTCCTAAGTGCATTATTTTCGACGTTACAGCCAAAAAACCAAAGGCTTGATAAATCGAAGAAGAGCCTTGGTCGACCACTACAACTGAAACCATTTTTTTTTTAAAATGGGCTTTCGCTGGTAGTCCTATCTTAAGGTACGCGTCGAGAGCTTCAAGAAAATGTATGATTATCATAGGTTTCGATCGGTGTTTCGAAAGTTACAGGCGATTAAAGAAAATCGAGGAAACGGTAAGGAATTAATACCCCTTGCAATTGATTTTGGCAAAAAATGGAAAGTGTTTCGGTCGACTTGTGCTTATACATGCTTATAGAGAATGGAAATAGGATCACAAAAATCGCAGGCAGAGCCTCCTAAGTGCATTATTTTCGAAGTTATAGCCAAAAAACCAATAACTTGATTAATCGAGGAAGAGCCTTGGTCGACCACTACTACTGAAACAATATTTTTTTTAAAGATGGGCTGTCGCTGTTAGTCCTATCACAAGGTACGCGTCGACAACTTCAAGAAAATGTATGATTAGCATAGGTTTCGATCGGTGTTTCGAAAGTTACGGGCGTTTATAGAAAATCGAGGAAACGGTAAGGAATACAAACCCCTTGCAATTTATTTCGGCAAAAAATGGAAAGTTTTTCGATCGACTTGTGCTTATACACACTTAAAGAGGATGGAACGGGCATCACAAACATCGCAGGCAGAGCCTCCTAGGTGCATTATTTTCGAAGTAACAGCCAAAAAACCAACGGCTTGATTAATCGAAGAAGAGCCTTGGTCGACCACTACAACTGAAACCATTTTTTTTTAAGATGGGCTTTCGCTGGTAGTCCTATCTTAAGGTACGCGTCGAGAGCTTCAAGAAAATGTAAGATAATCATAGGTTTCGATCGGTGTTTCGAAAGTTACAGGCGATTTAAGAAAATCGAGGAAACGGTAAGGAATACATACCCATTGCAATTTATTTCGGCAAAAAATGGAAAGTGTTTCGGTCGACTTGTGCTTATACATGCTTAAAGAGGATGGAAAGAGGATCACAAAAATCGCAGGCAGAGCTTTCTAAGTGCATTATTTTCGAAGTTATAGTCAAAAAACCAATAACTTGATTAATCGAGGAAGAGCCTTGGTCGACCACTACCACTGAAACAATATTTTTTTTAAAGATGGGCTGTCGCTGATAGTCCTATCTCAAGGTACGCGTCGACAGCTTCAAGAAAATGTATGATTATCGTAGGGTTCGATCGGTGTTTCGAAAGTTACAGGCGATTATAGAAAATCGAGGAAACGGCAAGGAATACATACCCCTTGCAATTTATTTCGGCAAAAAATGGAAAGTGTTTCGGTCGACTTGTTCTTATACATGCTTAAAGAGGATGTAAAGAGGATCACAAAAATCGCAGGCAGAGCCTCCTAAGTGCATTATTTTCGAAGTTACAGCCAAAAAACCAAAGACTTGATTAATCGAGGAAGAGCCTTGGTCGACCACTACTACTGAAACAATATTTTTTTTAAAGATGAGCTGTCGCTCATAGTCCTATCTTAAGGTACGCGTCAACAGCTTCAAGAAAATGTAAGATTATCATAGGTTTCGATCGGTGTTTCGAAAGTTACAGGCGATTATAGAAAATCGACGAAACGGTAAGGAATACGTACCCCTTGCAATTTATTTCGGCAAAAAATGGAAAGTTTTTCGGTCGACTCGTTCTTATATATGCTTAAAGAGAATGGAAAGAGGATCACAAAAATCGCAGGCAGAGCCTTCTAAGTGCATTATTTTCGAAATTACAGCCAAAAAACCCACGACTTGAATAATCGAGGAAGAGCCTTGGTCGACCACTACTACTGAAACAATATTTTATTTAAAGATGAGCTGTCGCTGATAGTCCTATCTTAAAGTACGCGTCGAGAGCTTCAAGAAAATGTATGATTAGCATAGGTTTCGATCGGTGTTTCGAAAGTTACAGGCGATTATAGAAAATCGAGGAAACGGTAAGGAATACATACCCCTTGCAATTTATTTCGGCAAAAAATGGAAAGTGTTTCAGTCGACTTGTGCTTATACATGCTTAAAGAGGATGTAAAGAGGATCACAAAAATCGCAGGCAGAGCCTCCTAAGTGCATTATTTTCGAAGTTACAGCCAAAAAACCAAAGGCTTGATTAATCGAGGAAGAGCCTTGGTCGATCAGTACACTGAAACAATTTTTTATTAAAGAAGGGCTTTCGCTGATCATCCTAACTTGAGGTACGCGTTGAGAGCTTCAAGAAAATGTATGAGTATCATAGGTTTCGATCGGTGTTTCGCACGTTACAGGCGATTATAGAAAATCAAGGAAACGGTAAGGAATACATGCCCCGTGCAATTTATTTCGGCAAAAAATGAAAAGTGTTTCGCTCGACTTGTGCTTATACACGCTAAAAGAGGATGGAAAGAGGATCACAAAAATCGCAGGCAGAGCTTTCTAAGTGCATTATTTTCGAAGTTACAGCCAAAAAACCAAAGACTTGATTAATCGAGGAAGAGCCTTGGTCGACCACTACTACTGAAACAATATTTTTTTTAAAGATGAGCTGTCGCTCATAGTCCTATCTTAAGGTACGCGTCAACAGCTTCAAGAAAATGTAAGATTATCATAGGTTTCGATCGGCGTTTCGAAAGTTACAGGCGATTATAGAAAATCGAGGAAACGGCAAGGAATACATACCCCTTGCAATTTATTTCGGCAAAAAATGGAAAGTGTTTCAGTCGACTTGTGCTTATAAATGCTTAAAGAGGATGGAAAGAGGATCACAAAAATCGCACGCAGAGCTTTCTAAGTGCATTATTTTCAAAGTTATAGCCAAAAAACCAAAGACTTGATTAATCGAGGAAGAGCCTTGGTCGACCACTACTACTGAAACAATATTTTTTTTAAAGATGATCTGTCGCTGATAGTCCTATCTTAAGGTACGCGTCGAGAGCTTCAAGAAAATGTATGATTATCATAGGTTTCGATCGGTGCTTCGAAAGTTACAGGCGATTATAGAAAATCAAGGAAACGGTAAGGAATACATACCCCTTGCAATTTATTTCGGCAAAAAATGGAAAGTGTTTCGGTCGACTTGTGCTTATACACGCTTAAAGAGCATGGAAAGAGGATCACAAAAATCGCAGGCAGAGCCTCCGAAGTGCATTATTTTCCAAGTTACAGCCAAAAAACCAAACGCTTGATTAATCGAGGAAGAGCCTTGGTCGACCAGTACAACTGAAACAATTTTTTTTTAAAGATGGGCTTTCGCTGATCATCCTAACTTAAGGTACGCGTCGAGAGCTTCAAGAAAATGTATGATTAGCATAGGTTTCGATCGGTGTTTCGAAAGTTACAGGCGATTATAGAAAATCGAGGAAACGGTAAGGAATACATACCCCTTGCAATTTATTTCGGCAAAAAATGGAAAGTGTTTCAGTCGACTTGTGCTTATACATGCTTAAAGAGGATGTAAAGAGGATCACAAAAATCGCAGGCAGAGGCTCCTAAGTGCATTATTTTCGAAGTTACAGCCAAAAAACCAAAGGCTTGATTAATCGAAGAAGAGCCTTGGTCGACCACTACAACTGAAACCATTTTTTTTTTAAGATGGGCTTTCGCTGGTAGTCCTATCTTAAGGTACGCGTCGAGAGCTTCAAGAAAATGTAAGATTATCATAGGTTTCGATCGGTGTTTCGAAAGTTACAGGCGATTATAGAAAATCGAGGAAACGGTAAGGAATACATACCCATTGCAATTTATTTCGGCAAAAAATGGAAAGTGTTTCGGTCGACTTGTGCTTATACATGCTTAAAGAGGATGGAAAGAGGATCACAAAAATCGCAGGCAGAGCTTTCTAAGTGCATTATTTTCAAAGTTATAGCCAAAAAACCAAAGACTTGATTAATCGAGGAAGAGCCTTGGTCGACCACTACTACTGAAACAATATTTTTTTTAAAGATGAGCTGTCGCTGATAGTCCTATCTTAAGGTACGCGTCGAGAGCTTCAAGAAAATGTGTGATTATCATAGGTTTCGATCGGTGCTTCGAAAGTTACAGGCGATTATAGAAAATCAAGGAAACGGTAAGGAATACATACCCCTTGCAATTTATTTCGGCAAAAAATGGAAAGTGTTTCGGTCGACTTGTCCTTATAAATGCTTAAAGAGGATGGAAAGAGAATCACAAAAATCGCAGGCAGAGCTTTCTAAGTGCATTATTTTCAAAGTTATAGCCAAAAAATCAAAGACTTGATTAATCGAGGAAGAGCCTTGGTCGACCACTACTACTGAAACAATATTTCTTTTAAAGCTGAGCTGTCGCTGATAGTCCTATCTTAAGGTACGCGTCGAGAGCTTCAAGAAAATGTATGATTATCATAGGTTTCGATCGGTGCTTCGAAAGTTACAGGCGATTATAGAAAATCAAGGAAACGGTAAGGAATACATACCCCTTGCAATTTATTTCGGCAAAAAATGGAAAGTGTTTCGGTCGACTTGTGCTTATACACGCTTAAAGAGCATGGAAAGAGGATCACAAAAATCGCAGGCAGAGCCTCCTAAGTGCATTATTTTCCAAGTTACAGCCAAAAAACCAAACGCTTGATTAATCGAGGAAGAGCCTTGGTCGACCAGTACAACTGAAACAATTTTTTTTAAAGATGGGCTTTCGCTGATCATCCTAACTTAAGGTACGCGTCGAGAGCTTCAAGAAAATGTATGATTAGCATAGGTTTCGATCGGTGTTTCGAAAGTTACAGGCGATTATAGAAAATCGAAGAAACGGTAAGGAATACATACCCCTTGCAATTTATTTCGGCAAAAAATGGAAAGTCTTTCGGTCGACTTGTGCTTATACATGCTTAAAGAGGATGTAAAGAGGATCACAAAAATCGCAGGTAGAGGCTCCTAAGTGCATTATTTTCGACGTTACAGCCAAAAAACCAAAGGCTTGATTAATCGAAGAAGAGCCTTGGTCGACCACTACAACTGAAACCATTTTTTTTTAAAAATGGGCTTTCGCTGGTAGTCCTATCTTAAGGTACGCGTCGAGAGCTTCAAGAAAATGTATGATTAGCATAGGTTTCGATCGGTGTTTCGAAAGTTACAGGCGATTAAAGAAAATCGAGGAAACGGTAAGGAATAAATACCCCTTGCAATTGATTTTGGCAAAAAATGGAAAGTGTTTCGGTCGACTTGTGCTTATACATGCTTATAGAGAATGGAAATAGGATCACAAAAATCGCAGGCAGAGCCTCCTAAGTGCATTATTTTCGAAGTTATAGCCAAAAAACCAATAACTTGATTAATCGAGGAAGAGCCTTGGTCGACCACTACTACTGAAACAATATTTTTTTTAAAGATGGGCTGTCGCTGTTAGTCCTATCACAAGGTACGCGTCGACAACTTCAAGAAAATGTATGATTAGCATAGGTTTCGATCGGTGTTTCGAAAGTTACGGGCGTTTATAGAAAATCGAGGAAACGGTAAGGAATACAAACCCCTTGCAATTTATTTCGGCAAAAAATGGATAGTTTTTCGATCGACTTGTGCTTATACACACTTAAAGAGGATGGAACGGGCATCACAAACATCGCAGGCAGAGCCTCCTAGGTGCATTATTTTCGAAGTAACAGCCAAAAAACCAACGGCTTGATTAATCGAAGAAGAGCCTTGGTCGACCACTACAACTGAAACCATTTTTTTTTAAGATGGGCTTTCGCTGGTAGTCCTATCTTAAGGTACGCGTCGAGAGCTTCAAGAAAATGTAAGATAATCATAGGTTTCGATCGGTGTTTCGAAAGTTACAGGCGATTTAAGAAAATCGAGGAAACGGTAAGGAATACATACCCATTGCAATTTATTTCGGCAAAAAATGGAAAGTGTTTCGGTCGACTTGTGCTTATACATGCTTAAAGAGGATGGAAAGAGGATCACAAAAATCGCAGGCAGAGCTTTCTAAGTGCATTATTTTCGAAGTTATAGTCAAAAAACCAATAACTTGATTAATCGAGGAAGAGCCTTGGTCGACCACTACCACTGAAACAATATTTTTTTTAAAGATGGGCTGTCGCTGATAGTCCTATCTCAAGGTACGCGTCGACAGCTTCAAGAAAATGTATGATTATCGTAGGGTCCGATCGGTGTTTCGAAAGTTACAGGCGATTATAGAAAATCGAGGAAACGGCAAGGAATACATACCCCTTGCAATTTATTTCGGCAAAAAATGGAAAGTGTTTCGGTCGACTTGTGCTTATACACGCTTAAAGAGGATGGAAAGAGGTACACAAAAATCGCAAGCAGAGCTTTCTAAGTGCATTATTTTCGAAGTTATAGCCAAAAAACCAAAGACTTGATTAATCGAGGAAGAGCCTTGGTCGATCAGTACACTGAAACAATTTTTTATTAAAGAAGGGCTTTCGCTGATCATCCTAACTTGAGGTACGCGTCGAGAGCTTCAAGAAAATGTATGATTATCATAGGTTTCGATCGGTGTTTCGAAAGTTACAGGCGATTATAGAAATTCGAGGAAACGGTAAAGAATACATACCCCTTGCAATTTATTTCGGCAAAAAATGGAAAGTGTTTCGGTCGACTTGTTCTTATACATGCTTAAAGAGGATGTAAAGAGGATCACAAAAATCGCAGGCAGAGCCTCCTAAGTGCATTATTTTCGAAGTTACAGCCAAAAAACCAAAGACTTGATTAATCGAGGAAGAGCCTTGGTCGACCACTACTACTGAAACAATATTTTTTTTAAAGATGAGCTGTCGCTCATAGTCCTATCTTAAGGTACGCGTCAACAGCTTCAAGAAAATGTAAGATTATCATAGGTTTCGATCGGTGTTTCGAAAGTTACAGGCGATTATAGAAAATCGACGAAACGGTAAGGAATACATACCCCTTGCAATTTATTTCGGCAAAAAATGGAAAGTTTTTCGGTCGACTCGTTCTTATATATGCTTAAAGAGAATGGAAAGAGGATCACAAAAATCGCAGGCAGAGCCTTCTAAGTGCATTATTTTCGAAATTACAGCCAAAAAACCCACGACTTGAATAATCGAGGAAGAGCCTTGGTCGACCACTACTACTGAAACAATATTTTATTTAAAGATGAGCTGTCGCTGATAGTCCTATCTTAAAGTACGCGTCGAGAGCTTCAAGAAAATGTATGATTAGCATAGGTTTCGATCGGTGTTTCGAAAGTTACAGGCGATTATAGAAAATCGAGGAAACGGTAAGGAATACATACCCCTTGCAATTTATTTCGGCAAAAAATGGAAAGTGTTTCAGTCGACTTGTGCTTATACATGCTTAAAGAGGATGTAAAGAGGATCACAAAAATCGCAGGCAGAGCCTCCTAAGTGCATTATTTTCGAAGTTACAGCCAAAAAACCAAAGGCTTGATTAATCGAGGAAGAGCCTTGGTCGATCAGTACACTGAAACAATTTTTTATTAAAGAAGGGCTTTCGCTGATCATCCTAACTTGAGGTACGCGTTGAGAGCTTCAAGAAAATGTATGATTATCATAGGTTTCGATCGGTGTTTCGAACGTTACAGGCGATTATAGAAAATCAAGGAAACGGTAAGGAATACATGCCCCGTGCAATTTATATCGGCAAAAAATGAAAAGTGTTTCGCTCGACTTGTGCTTATACATGCTTAAAGAGGATGTAAAGAGGATCACAAAAATCGCAGGTAGAGGCTCCTAAGTGCATTATTTTCGACGTTACAGCCAAAAAACCAAAGGCTTGATTAATCGAAGACGAGCCTTGGTCGACCACTACAACTGAAACCATTTTTTTTTTAAAATGGGCTTTCGCTGGTAGTCCTATCTTAAGGTACGCGTCGAGAGCTTCAAGAAAATGTATGATTATCATAGGTTTCGATCGGTGTTTCGAAAGTTACAGGCGATTAAAGAAAATCGAGGAAACGGTAAGGAATAAATACCCCTTGCAATTGATTTTGGCAAAAAATGGAAAGTGTTTCGGTCGACTTGTGCTTATACATGCTTATAGAGAATGGAAATAGGATCACAAAAATCGCAGGCAGAGCCTCCTAAGTGCATTATTTTCGAAGTTATAGCCAAAAAACCAATAACTTGATTAATCGAGGAAGAGCCTTGGTCGACCACTACTACTGAAACAATATTTTTTTTAAAGATGGGCTGTCGCTGTTAGTCCTATCACAAGGTACGCGTCGACAACTTCAAGAAAATGTATGATTAGCATAGGTTTCGATCGGTGTTTCGAAAGTTACGGGCGTTTATAGAAAATCGAGGAAACGGTAAGGAATACAAACCCCTTGCAATTTATTTCGGCAAAAAATGGAAAGTTTTTCGATCGACTTGTGCTTATACACACTTAAAGAGGATGGAACGGGCATCACAAACATCGCAGGCAGAGCCTCCTAGGTGCATTATTTTCGAAGTAACAGCCAAAAAACCAACGGCTTGATTAATCGAAGAAGAGCCTTGGTCGACCACTACAACTGAAACCATTTTTTTTTAAGATGGGCTTTCGCTGGTAGTCCTATCTTAAGGTACGCGTCGAGAGCTTCAAGAAAATGTAAGATAATCATAGGTTTCGATCGGTGTTTCGAAAGTTACAGGCGATTTAAGAAAATCGAGGAAACGGTAAGGAATACATACCCATTGCAATTTATTTCGGCAAAAAATGGAAAGTGTTTCGGTCGACTTGTGCTTATACACGCTTAAAGAGGATGGAAAGAGGATCACAAAAAACGCAGGCAGAGCTTTCTAAGTGCATTATTTTCGAAGTTATAGTCAAAAAACCAATAACTTGATTAATCGAGGAAGAGCCTTGGTCGACCACTACCACTGAAACAATATTTTTTTTAAAGATGGGCTGTCGCTGATAGTCCTATCTCAAGGTACGCGTCGACAGCTTCAAGAAAATGTATGATTATCGTAGGGTCCGATCGGTGTTTCGAAAGTTACAGGCGATTATAGAAAATCGAGGAAACGGCAAGGAATACATACCCCTTGCAATTTATTTCGGCAAAAAATGGAAAGTGTTTCGGTCGACTTGTGCTTATACATGCTTAAAGAGGATGGAAAGAGGTACACAAAAATCGCAAGCAGAGCTTTCTAAGTGCATTATTTTCGAAGTTATAGCCAAAAAACCAAAGACTTGATTAATCGAGGAAGAGCCTTGGTCGATCAGTACACTGAAACAATTTTTTATTAAAGAAGGGCTTTCGCTGATCATCCTAACTTGAGGTACGCGTCGAGAGCTTCAAGAAAATGTATGATTATCATAGGTTTCGATCGGTGTTTCGAAAGTTACAGGCGATTATAGAAAATCGAGGAAACGGTAAAGAATACATACCCCTTGCAATTTATTTCGGCAAAAAATGGAAAGTGTTTCGGTCGACTTGTTCTTATACATGCTTAAAGAGGATGTAAAGAGGATCACAAAAATCGCAGGCAGAGCCTCCTAAGTGCATTATTTTCGAAGTTACAGCCAAAAAACCAAAGACTTGATTAATCGAGGAAGAGCCTTGGTCGACCACTACTACTGAAACAATATTTTTTTTAAAGATGAGCTGTCGCTCATAGTCCTATCTTAAGGTACGCGTCAACAGCTTCAAGAAAATGTAAGATTATCATAGGTTTCGATCGGTGTTTCGAAAGTTACAGGCGATTATAGAAAATCGACGAAACGGTAAGGAATACATACCCCTTGCAATTTATTTCGGCAAAAAATGGAAAGTTTTTCGGTCGACTCGTTCTTATATATGCTTAAAGAGAATGGAAAGAGGATCACAAAAATCGCAGGCAGAGCCTTCTAAGTGCATTATTTTCGAAATTACAGCCAAAAAACCCACGACTTGAATAATCGAGGAAGAGCCTTGGTCGACCACTACTACTGAAACAATATTTTATTTAAAGATGAGCTGTCGCTGATAGTCCTATCTTAAAGTACGCGTCGAGAGCTTCAAGAAAATGTATGATTAGCATAGGTTTCGATCGGTGTTTCGAAAGTTACAGGCGATTATAGAAAATCGAGGAAACGGTAAGGAATACATACCCCTTGCAATTTATTTCGGCAAAAAATGGAAAGTGTTTTAGTCGACTTGTGCTTATACATGCTTAAAGAGGATGTAAAGAGGATCACAAAAATCGGAGGCAGAGCCTCCTAAGTGCATTATTTTCGAAGTTACAGCCAAAAAACCAAAGGCTTGATTAATCGAGGAAGAGCCTTGGTCGATCAGTACACTGAAACAATTTTTTATTAAAGAAGGGCTTTCGCTGATCATCCTAACTTGAGGTACGCGTTGAGAGCTTCAAGAAAATGTATGATTATCATAGGTTTCGATCGGTGTTTCGAACGTTACAGGCGATTATAGAAAATCAAGGAAACGGTAAGGAATACATGCCCCGTGCAATTTATATCGGCAAAAAATGAAAAGTGTTTCGCTCGACTTGTGCTTATACATGCTTAAAGAGGATGTAAAGAGGATCACAAAAATCGCAGGTAGAGGCTCCTAAGTGCATTATTTTCGACGTTACAGCCAAAAAACCAAAGGCTTGATTAATCGAAGAAGAGCCTTGGTCGACCACTACAACTGAAACCATTTTTTTTTAAGATGGGCTTTCGCTGGTAGTCCTATCTTAAGGTACGCGTCGAGAGCTTCAAGAAAATGTAAGATAATCATAGGTTTCGATCGGTGTTTCGAAAGTTACAGGCGATTTAAGAAAATCGAGGAAACGGTAAGGAATACATACCCATTGCAATTTATTTCGGCAAAAAATGGAAAGTGTTTCGGTCGACTTGTGCTTATACATGCTTAAAGAGGATGGAAAGAGGATCACAAAAATCGCAGGCAGAGCTTTCTAAGTGCATTATTTTCGAAGTTATAGTCAAAAAACCAATAACTTGATTAATCGAGGAAGAGCCTTGGTCGACCACTACCACTGAAACAATATTTTTTTTAAAGAAGGGCTTTCGCTGATCATCCTAACTTGAGGTACGCGTCGAGAGCTTCAAGAAAATGTATGATTATCATAGGTTTCGATCGGTGTTTCGAAAGTTACAGGCGATTATAAAAAATCGAGGAAACGGTAAAGAATACATACCCCTTGCAATTTATTTCGGCAAAAAATGGAAAGTGTTTCGGTCGACTTGTGCTTATATATGCTTAAAGAGAATGGAAAGAGGATCACAAAAATCGCAGGCAGAGCCTTCTAAGTGCATTATTTTCGAAATTACAGCCAAAAAACCCACGACTTGAATAATCGAGGAAGAGCCTTGGTCGACCACTACTACTGAAACAATATTTTATTTAAGGGGTCTGGCCACCTTGTAAATATTTTTTTTTTCATTTTTTTTTATTGTTTTATAATAATCTTTGGAATGTTACGCATCATTTAATCCATAGTTGGTACTGAAAATCGTAAAATTGCTAAAGTTACAGGTATTTCTCGGTAGGAAGGTCGAGCCGCTGCGAGCGGTCGACCGCGCGGCTCGATCACTGTATGTAACTCGCACGGTTCAGCACGTGCAACTGTCCTATTGTGTCCTTTGTATGGGTTAGTAGAATTGTTTACTCGAATCCATACGAAGAAAAAGTGATGAAAAAAGAATGCGTAGGTCATGTGCAGAAAAGGATAGGCACACGACTTCGTAAAATCAAAAAAGAAAAGAAAGGTCTTGCTGGCAATGGAGAGCTGACCGATAAACTAATTAACGAGCTAACAATATATTACGGTCTCGCTATTCGAAGGTTCTCTAACTCTAAAGACGAAATGAAGAAAGCTATTAGGGCAACATTCAAGCACAAGAGCTCGACCGACGAAATCCCGCAGCATGAAAATTGTCCTCCGGGAGAAGACTCGTGGTGCTCTTGGCAAATATCAAAAGCGATTGGCACTTTGGATGAATATCTACACAAGAATCCTCTGCCTCAAATTGTTCAAGATGCCATTCGACCTGTTTATGAGGACCTCAGTTCAGATGAATTGTTAGAACGGTGCGAAGGAGGCTTCACGCAAAACGCCAACGAAAGCGTCAACTCCGTCATCTGGTCAATGGCTCCAAAAACGAGTTCCAGCGGTGCGAAAACCGTCGAAATTGACAGTTACATTGCTATCAGCACTTCCAACGATGGGTACAACAGTATTTTGCTGATGATGAAGCTCATGGATCTAAGCATCGGAGATCGCTGCTACGATTTCTGTAGGGCAGTCGACGAGAAACGTTGCGCTACAGCAAATGTCCGAGAGAAAAAAAGTACGAAAGAAGCACGCCAAACACGTAGATCTTCGCAAAAAGAGGCCCAGGATGCTCAAACAGCTGCCGAAGAGGACATGTATGGACCAGGAATCGCTGATTGAAGGTAAGACTCACAAAAACCGCGCCCTCAGCCGAATAACCGCACGTTTACTTTCTTTTGCGATTATCTCGAAACTATGTTTTTCGAAACGGCTCTGCATATATCTCGTAAACTATCGGTCCGATTGCTCTGAAATTTGAACACAGTACTTTTAGATACATTATCTAAAGCGACACGTAGGATTTTTGCGATTACTTGATTAGTTTTTTTTTAATGACGTTTTTTCTCGTGAAATTTCGGTGAAAATCGTGAAAAAAAATTCTTCGGCTCACCATAATTTCCCTAATGTAAAAAAAGAAATTTCCCTACGTGTCGCCCTTGCAATATGATCCAGGAATAAGCTAATTTTTTTTTTTTTTTCAGATGCAAAATGTAGCAGGTATTTGCGGAGCCGCCCACGTGCGTTTCGTGCCGAGGGCCTTCACCAAAGTGAACGAAACGCCGGTATTTTTTATTTTTTTATCACGAAATTTTTTTCACTTGTTCACTAAACCGTTTTCTAGTATGCGACAAAAAACAAAAGAATTTTGTGCTTTATTTTCGCGTTTATGAATTTTTAAAAATAGTACTCATCTGGCGAGCGTACAAGGTGGCCAGACCCCTTAAAGATGAGCTGTCGCAGATAGTCCTATCTTAAAGTACGCGTCGAGAGCTTCAAGAAAATGTATGATTAGCATAGGTTTCGATCGGTGTTTCGAAAGTTACAGGCGATTATAGAAAATCGAGGAAACGGTAAGGAATACATACCCCTTGCAATTTATTTCGGCAAAAAATGGAAAGTGTTTCAGTCGACTTGTGCTTATACATGCTTAAAGAGGATGTAAAGAGGATCACAAAAATCGCAGGCAGAGCCTCCTAAGTGCATTATTTTCGAAGTTACAGCCAAAAAACCAAAGGCTTGATTAATCGAGGAAGAGCCTTGGTCGATCAGTACACTGAAACAATTTTTTATTAAAGAAGGGCTTTCGCTGATCATCCTAACTTGAGGTACGCGTTGAGAGCTTCAAGAAAATGTATGATTATCATAGGTTTCGATCGGTGTTTCGAACGTTACAGGCGATTATAGAAAATCAAGGAAACGGTAAGGAATACATGCCCCGTGCAATTTATATCGGCAAAAAATGAAAAGTGTTTCGCTCGACTTGTGCTTATACACGCTAAAAGAGGATGGAAAGAGGATCACAAAAATCGCAGGCAGAGCTTTCTAAGTGCATTATTTTCGAAGTTACAGCCAAAAAACCAAAGACTTGATTAATCGAGGAAGAGCCTTGGTCGACCACTACCACTGAAACAATATTTTTTTTAAAGATGGGCTGTCGCTGATAGTCCTATCACAAGGTACGCGTCGACAGCTTCAAGAAAATGTATGATTATCATAGGTTTCGATCGGTGTTTCGAAAGTTACGGGCGATTAAAGAAAATCGAGGAAACGGTAAGGAATAAATACCCCTTGCAATTGATTTTGGCAAAAAATGGAAAGTGTTTCGGTCGACTTGTGCTTATACATGCTTAAAGAGAATGGAAAGAGGATCACAAAAAGCGCAGGCAGAGCCTCCTAAGTGCATTATTTTCCAAGTTACAGCCAAAACACCAAACGCTTGATTAATCGAGGAAGAGCCTTGGTCGACCAGTACAACTGAAACAATTCTTTATTAAAGAAGGGCTTTCGCTGATCATCCTAACTTGAGGTACGCGTCGAGAGCTTCAAGAAAATATATGATTATCATAGGTTTCGATCGGTGTTTCGAAAGTTACAGGCGATTATAGAAAATCGACGAAACGGTAAGGAATACATACCCCTTGCAATTTATTTCGGCAAAAAATGGAAAGTTTTTCGGTCGACTCGTTCTTATATATGCTTAAAGAGAATGGAAAGAGGATCACAAAAATCGCAGGCAGACCCTTCTAAGTGCATTATTTTCGAAATTACAGCCAAAAAACCCACGACTTGAATAATCGAGGAAGAGCCTTGGTAGACCACTACTACTGAAACAATATTTTTTTTAAAGATGAGCTGTCGCTGATAGTCCTATCTTAAGGTACGCGTCGAGAGCTTCAAGAAAATGTATGATTATCATAGGTTTCGATCGGTGTTTCGAAAGTTACAGGCGATTATAGAAAATCGACGAAACGGTAAGGAATACATACCCCTTGCAATTTATTTCGGCAAAAAATGGAAAGTTTTTCGGTCGACTCGTTCTTATATATGCTTAAAGAGAATGGAAAGAGGATCACAAAAATCGCAGGCAGACCCTTCTAAGTGCATTATTTTCGAAATTACAGCCAAAAAACCCACGACTTGAATAATCGAGGAAGAGCCTTGGTAGACCACTACTACTGAAACAATATTTTTTTTAAAGATGAGCTGTCGCTGATAGTCCTATCTTAAGGTACGCGTCGAGAGCTTCAAGAAAATGTATGATTAGCATAGGTTTCGATCGGTGTTTCGAAAGTTACAGGCGATTATAGAAAATCGAGGAAACGGTAAGGAATACATACCCCTTGCAATTTATTTCGGCAAAAAATGGAAAGTGTTTCAGTCGACTTGTGCTTATACATGCTTAAAGAGGATGTAAAGAGGATCACAAAAATCGCAGGCAGAGCCTCCTAAGTGCATTATTTTCGAAGTTACAGCCAAAAAACCAAAGGCTTGATTAATCGAGGAAGAGCCTTGGTCGATCAGTACACTGAAACAATTTTTTATTAAAGAAGGGCTTTCGCTGATCATCCTAACTTGAGGTACGCGTTGAGAGCTTCAAGAAAATGTATGAGTATCATAGGTTTCGATCGGTGTTTCGAACGTTACAGGCGATTATAGAAAATCAAGGAAACGGTAAGGAATACATGCCCCGTGCAATTTATTTCGGCAAAAAATGAAAAGTGTTTCGCTCGACTTGTGCTTATACACGCTAAAAGAGGATGGAAAGAGGATCACAAAAATCGCAGGCAGAGCTTTCTAAGTGCATTATTTTCGAAGTTACAGCCAAAAAACCAAAGACTTGATTAATCGAGGAAGAGCCTTGGTCGACCACTACTACTGAAACAATATTTTTTTTAAAGATGAGCTGTCGCTCATAGTCCTATCTTAAGGTACGCGTCAACAGCTTCAAGAAAATGTAAGATTATCATAGGTTTCGATCGGCGTTTCGAAAGTTACAGGCGATTATAGAAAATCGAGGAAACGGCAAGGAATACATACCCCTTGCAATTTATTTCGGCAAAAAATGGAAAGTGTTTCAGTCGACTTGTGCTTATAAATGCTTAAAGAGGATGGAAAGAGGATCACA
The DNA here is from genome assembly GCA_914767735.1 of Anoplius nigerrimus. Classification (NCBI taxonomy): domain Eukaryota; kingdom Metazoa; phylum Arthropoda; class Insecta; order Hymenoptera; family Pompilidae; genus Anoplius; species Anoplius nigerrimus. Next base: position 146,527 of record CAJZBX010000335.1, on the reverse strand, counting down.
AAAATCGCACGCAGAGCTTTCTAAGTGCATTATTTTCAAAGTTATAGCCAAAAAACCAAAGACTTGATTAATCGAGGAAGAGCCTTGGTCGACCACTACTACTGAAACAATATTTTTTTTAAAGATGATCTGTCGCTGATAGTCCTATCTTAAGGTACGCGTCGAGAGCTTCAAGAAAATGTATGATTATCATAGGTTTCGATCGGTGCTTCGAAAGTTACAGGCGATTATAGAAAATCAAGGAAACGGTAAGGAATACATACCCCTTGCAATTTATTTCGGCAAAAAATGGAAAGTGTTTCGGTCGACTTGTGCTTATACACGCTTAAAGAGCATGGAAAGAGGATCACAAAAATCGCAGGCAGAGCCTCCTAAGTGCATTATTTTCCAAGTTACAGCCAAAAAACCAAACGCTTGATTAATCGAGGAAGAGCCTTGGTCGACCAGTACAACTGAAACAATTTTTTTTTAAAGATGGGCTTTCGCTGATCATCCTAACTTAAGGTACGCGTCGAGAGCTTCAAGAAAATGTATGATTAGCATAGGTTTCGATCGGTGTTTCGAAAGTTACAGGCGATTATAGAAAATCGAGGAAACGGTAAGGAATACATACCCCTTGCAATTTATTTCGGCAAAAAATGGAAAGTGTTTCAGTCGACTTGTGCTTATACATGCTTAAAGAGGATGTAAAGAGGATCACAAAAATCGCAGGCAGAGGCTCCTAAGTGCATTATTTTCGAAGTTACAGCCAAAAAACCAAAGGCTTGATTAATCGAAGAAGAGCCTTGGTCGACCACTACAACTGAAACCATTTTTTTTTTAAGATGGGCTTTCGCTGGTAGTCCTATCTTAAGGTACGCGTCGAGAGCTTCAAGAAAATGTAAGATTATCATAGGTTTCGATCGGTGTTTCGAAAGTTACAGGCGATTATAGAAAATCGAGGAAACGGTAAGGAATACATACCCATTGCAATTTATTTCGGCAAAAAATGGAAAGTGTTTCGGTCGACTTGTGCTTATACATGCTTAAAGAGGATGGAAAGAGGATCACAAAAATCGCAGGCAGAGCTTTCTAAGTGCATTATTTTCAAAGTTATAGCCAAAAAACCAAAGACTTGATTAATCGAGGAAGAGCCTTGGTCGACCACTACTACTGAAACAATATTTTTTTTAAAGATGAGCTGTCGCTGATAGTCCTATCTTAAGGTACGCGTCGAGAGCTTCAAGAAAATGTGTGATTATCATAGGTTTCGATCGGTGCTTCGAAAGTTACAGGCGATTATAGAAAATCAAGGAAACGGTAAGGAATACATACCCCTTGCAATTTATTTCGGCAAAAAATGGAAAGTGTTTCGGTCGACTTGTCCTTATAAATGCTTAAAGAGGATGGAAATAGAATCACAAAAATCGCAGGCAGAGCTTTCTAAGTGCATTATTTTCAAAGTTATAGCCAAAAAATCAAAGACTTGATTAATCGAGGAAGAGCCTTGGTCGACCACTACTACTGAAACAATATTTCTTTTAAAGCTGAGCTGTCGCTGATAGTCCTATCTTAAGGTACGCGTCGAGAGATTCAAGAAAATGTATGATTATCATAGGTTTCGATCGGTGCTTCGAAAGTTACAGGCGATTATAGAAAATCAAGGAAACGGTAAGGAATACATACCCCTTGCAATTTATTTCGGCAAAAAATGGAAAGTGTTTCGGTCGACTTGTGCTTATACACGCTTAAAGAGCATGGAAAGAGGATCACAAAAATCGCAGGCAGAGCCTCCTAAGTGCATTATTTTCCAAGTTACAGCCAAAAAACCAAACGCTTGATTAATCGAGGAAGAGCCTTGGTCGACCAGTACAACTGAAACAATTTTTTTTAAAGATGGGCTTTCGCTGATCATCCTAACTTAAGGTACGCGTCGAGAGCTTCAAGAAAATGTATGATTAGCATAGGTTTCGATCGGTGTTTCGAAAGTTACAGGCGATTATAGAAAATCGAAGAAACGGTAAGGAATACATACCCCTTGCAATTTATTTCGGCAAAAAATGGAAAGTCTTTCGGTCGACTTGTGCTTATACATGCTTAAAGAGGATGTAAAGAGGATCACAAAAATCGCAGGTAGAGGCTCCTAAGTGCATTATTTTCGACGTTACAGCCAAAAAACCAAAGGCTTGATAAATCGAAGAAGAGCCTTGGTCGACCACTACAACTGAAACCATTTTTTTTTTAAAATGGGCTTTCGCTGGTAGTCCTATCTTAAGGTACGCGTCGAGAGCTTCAAGAAAATGTATGATTATCATAGGTTTCGATCGGTGTTTCGAAAGTTACAGGCGATTAAAGAAAATCGAGGAAACGGTAAGGAATTAATACCCCTTGCAATTGATTTTGGCAAAAAATGGAAAGTGTTTCGGTCGACTTGTGCTTATACATGCTTATAGAGAATGGAAATAGGATCACAAAAATCGCAGGCAGAGCCTCCTAAGTGCATTATTTTCGAAGTTATAGCCAAAAAACCAATAACTTGATTAATCGAGGAAGAGCCTTGGTCGACCACTACTACTGAAACAATATTTTTTTTAAAGATGGGCTGTCGCTGTTAGTCCTATCACAAGGTACGCGTCGACAACTTCAAGAAAATGTATGATTAGCATAGGTTTCGATCGGTGTTTCGAAAGTTACGGGCGTTTATAGAAAATCGAGGAAACGGTAAGGAATACAAACCCCTTGCAATTTATTTCGGCAAAAAATGGAAAGTTTTTCGATCGACTTGTGCTTATACACACTTAAAGAGGATGGAACGGGCATCACAAACATCGCAGGCAGAGCCTCCTAGGTGCATTATTTTCGAAGTAACAGCCAAAAAACCAACGGCTTGATTAATCGAAGAAGAGCCTTGGTCGACCACTACAACTGAAACCATTTTTTTTTAAGATGGGCTTTCGCTGGTAGTCCTATCTTAAGGTACGCGTCGAGAGCTTCAAGAAAATGTAAGATAATCATAGGTTTCGATCGGTGTTTCGAAAGTTACAGGCGATTTAAGAAAATCGAGGAAACGGTAAGGAATACATACCCATTGCAATTTATTTCGGCAAAAAATGGAAAGTGTTTCGGTCGACTTGTGCTTATACATGCTTAAAGAGGATGGAAAGAGGATCACAAAAATCGCAGGCAGAGCTTTCTAAGTGCATTATTTTCGAAGTTATAGTCAAAAAACCAATAACTTGATTAATCGAGGAAGAGCCTTGGTCGACCACTACCACTGAAACAATATTTTTTTTAAAGATGGGCTGTCGCTGATAGTCCTATCTCAAGGTACGCGTCGACAGCTTCAAGAAAATGTATGATTATCGTAGGGTTCGATCGGTGTTTCGAAAGTTACAGGCGATTATAGAAAATCGAGGAAACGGCAAGGAATACATACCCCTTGCAATTTATTTCGGCAAAAAATGGAAAGTGTTTCGGTCGACTTGTTCTTATACATGCTTAAAGAGGATGTAAAGAGGATCACAAAAATCGCAGGCAGAGCCTCCTAAGTGCATTATTTTCGAAGTTACAGCCAAAAAACCAAAGACTTGATTAATCGAGGAAGAGCCTTGGTCGACCACTACTACTGAAACAATATTTTTTTTAAAGATGAGCTGTCGCTCATAGTCCTATCTTAAGGTACGCGTCAACAGCTTCAAGAAAATGTAAGATTATCATAGGTTTCGATCGGTGTTTCGAAAGTTACAGGCGATTATAGAAAATCGACGAAACGGTAAGGAATACGTACCCCTTGCAATTTATTTCGGCAAAAAATGGAAAGTTTTTCGGTCGACTCGTTCTTATATATGCTTAAAGAGAATGGAAAGAGGATCACAAAAATCGCAGGCAGAGCCTTCTAAGTGCATTATTTTCGAAATTACAGCCAAAAAACCCACGACTTGAATAATCGAGGAAGAGCCTTGGTCGACCACTACTACTGAAACAATATTTTATTTAAAGATGAGCTGTCGCTGATAGTCCTATCTTAAAGTACGCGTCGAGAGCTTCAAGAAAATGTATGATTAGCATAGGTTTCGATCGGTGTTTCGAAAGTTACAGGCGATTATAGAAAATCGAGGAAACGGTAAGGAATACATACCCCTTGCAATTTATTTCGGCAAAAAATGGAAAGTGTTTCAGTCGACTTGTGCTTATACATGCTTAAAGAGGATGTAAAGAGGATCACAAAAATCGCAGGCAGAGCCTCCTAAGTGCATTATTTTCGAAGTTACAGCCAAAAAACCAAAGGCTTGATTAATCGAGGAAGAGCCTTGGTCGATCAGTACACTGAAACAATTTTTTATTAAAGAAGGGCTTTCGCTGATCATCCTAACTTGAGGTACGCGTTGAGAGCTTCAAGAAAATGTATGAGTATCATAGGTTTCGATCGGTGTTTCGCACGTTACAGGCGATTATAGAAAATCAAGGAAACGGTAAGGAATACATGCCCCGTGCAATTTATTTCGGCAAAAAATGAAAAGTGTTTCGCTCGACTTGTGCTTATACACGCTAAAAGAGGATGGAAAGAGGATCACAAAAATCGCAGGCAGAGCTTTCTAAGTGCATTATTTTCGAAGTTACAGCCAAAAAACCAAAGACTTGATTAATCGAGGAAGAGCCTTGGTCGACCACTACTACTGAAACAATATTTTTTTTAAAGATGAGCTGTCGCTCATAGTCCTATCTTAAGGTACGCGTCAACAGCTTCAAGAAAATGTAAGATTATCATAGGTTTCGATCGGCGTTTCGAAAGTTACAGGCGATTATAGAAAATCGAGGAAACGGCAAGGAATACATACCCCTTGCAATTTATTTCGGCAAAAAATGGAAAGTGTTTCAGTCGACTTGTGCTTATAAATGCTTAAAGAGGATGGAAAGAGGATCACAAAAATCGCACGCAGAGCTTTCTAAGTGCATTATTTTCAAAGTTATAGCCAAAAAACCAAAGACTTGATTAATCGAGGAAGAGCCTTGGTCGACCACTACTACTGAAACAATATTTTTTTTAAAGATGATCTGTCGCTGATAGTCCTATCTTAAGGTACGCGTCGAGAGCTTCAAGAAAATGTATGATTATCATAGGTTTCGATCGGTGCTTCGAAAGTTACAGGCGATTATAGAAAATCAAGGAAACGGTAAGGAATACATACCCCTTGCAATTTATTTCGGCAAAAAATGGAAAGTGTTTCGGTCGACTTGTGCTTATACACGCTTAAAGAGCATGGAAAGAGGATCACAAAAATCGCAGGCAGAGCCTCCGAAGTGCATTATTTTCCAAGTTACAGCCAAAAAACCAAACGCTTGATTAATCGAGGAAGAGCCTTGGTCGACCAGTACAACTGAAACAATTTTTTTTTAAAGATGGGCTTTCGCTGATCATCCTAACTTAAGGTACGCGTCGAGAGCTTCAAGAAAATGTATGATTAGCATAGGTTTCGATCGGTGTTTCGAAAGTTACAGGCGATTATAGAAAATCGAGGAAACGGTAAGGAATACATACCCCTTGCAATTTATTTCGGCAAAAAATGGAAAGTGTTTCAGTCGACTTGTGCTTATAAATGCTTAAAGAGGATGTAAAGAGGATCACAAAAATCGCAGGCAGAGGCTCCTAAGTGCATTATTTTCGAAGTTACAGCCAAAAAACCAAAGGCTTGATTAATCGAAGAAGAGCCTTGGTCGACCACTACAACTGAAACCATTTTTTTTTTAAGATGGGCTTTCGCTGGTAGTCCTATCTTAAGGTACGCGTCGAGAGCTTCAAGAAAATGTAAGATTATCATAGGTTTCGATCGGTGTTTCGAAAGTTACAGGCGATTATAGAAAATCGAGGAAACGGTAAGGAATACATACCCATTGCAATTTATTTCGGCAAAAAATGGAAAGTGTTTCGGTCGACTTGTGCTTATACATGCTTAAAGAGGATGGAAAGAGGATCACAAAAATCGCAGGCAGAGCTTTCTAAGTGCATTATTTTCAAAGTTATAGCCAAAAAACCAAAGACTTGATTAATCGAGGAAGAGCCTTGGTCGACCACTACTACTGAAACAATATTTTTTTTAAAGATGAGCTGTCGCTGATAGTCCTATCTTAAGGTACGCGTCGAGAGCTTCAAGAAAATGTGTGATTATCATAGGTTTCGATCGGTGCTTCGAAAGTTACAGGCGATTATAGAAAATCAAGGAAACGGTAAGGAATACATACCCCTTGCAATTTATTTCGGCAAAAAATGGAAAGTGTTTCGGTCGACTTGTCCTTATAAATGCTTAAAGAGGATGGAAAGAGAATCACAAAAATCGCAGGCAGAGCTTTCTAAGTGCATTATTTTCAAAGTTATAGCCAAAAAATCAAAGACTTGATTAATCGAGGAAGAGCCTTGGTCGACCACTACTACTGAAACAATATTTCTTTTAAAGCTGAGCTGTCGCTGATAGTCCTATCTTAAGGTACGCGTCGAGAGCTTCAAGAAAATGTATGATTATCATAGGTTTCGATCGGTGTTTCGAAAGTTACAGGCGATTATAGAAAATCAAGGAAACGGTAAGGAATACATACCCCTTGCAATTTATTTCGGCAAAAAATGGAAAGTGTTTCGGTCGACTTGTGCTTATACACGCTTAAAGAGCATGGAAAGAGGATCACAAAAATCGCAGGCAGAGCCTCCTAAGTGCATTATTTTCCAAGTTACAGCCAAAAAACCAAACGCTTGATTAATCGAGGAAGAGCCTTGGTCGACCAGTACAACTGAAACAATTTTTTTTAAAGATGGGCTTTCGCTGATCATCCTAACTTAAGGTACGCGTCGAGAGCTTCAAGAAAATGTATGATTAGCATAGGTTTCGATCGGTGTTTCGAAAGTTACAGGCGATTATAGAAAATCGAAGAAACGGTAAGGAATACATACCCCTTGCAATTTATTTCGGCAAAAAATGGAAAGTCTTTCGGTCGACTTGTGCTTATACATGCTTAAAGAGGATGTAAAGAGGATCACAAAAATCGCAGGTAGAGGCTCCTAAGTGCATTATTTTCGACGTTACAGCCAAAAAACCAAAGGCTTGATTAATCGAAGAAGAGCCTTGGTCGACCACTACAACTGAAACCATTTTTTTTTAAAAATGGGCTTTCGCTGGTAGTCCTATCTTAAGGTACGCGTCGAGAGCTTCAAGAAAATGTATGATTAGCATAGGTTTCGATCGGTGTTTCGAAAGTTACAGGCGATTAAAGAAAATCGAGGAAACGGTAAGGAATAAATACCCCTTGCAATTGATTTTGGCAAAAAATGGAAAGTGTTTCGGTCGACTTGTGCTTATACATGCTTATAGAGAATGGAAATAGGATCACAAAAATCGCAGGCAGAGCCTCCTAAGTGCATTATTTTCGAAGTTATAGCCAAAAAACCAATAACTTGATTAATCGAGGAAGAGCCTTGGTCGACCACTACTACTGAAACAATATTTTTTTTAAAGATGGGCTGTCGCTGTTAGTCCTATCACAAGGTACGCGTCGACAACTTCAAGAAAATGTATGATTAGCATAGGTTTCGATCGGTGTTTCGAAAGTTACGGGCGTTTATAGAAAATCGAGGAAACGGTAAGGAATACAAACCCCTTGCAATTTATTTCGGCAAAAAATGGATAGTTTTTCGATCGACTTGTGCTTATACACACTTAAAGAGGATGGAACGGGCATCACAAACATCGCAGGCAGAGCCTCCTAGGTGCATTATTTTCGAAGTAACAGCCAAAAAACCAACGGCTTGATTAATCGAAGAAGAGCCTTGGTCGACCACTACAACTGAAACCATTTTTTTTTAAGATGGGCTTTCGCTGGTAGTCCTATCTTAAGGTACGCGTCGAGAGCTTCAAGAAAATGTAAGATAATCATAGGTTTCGATCGGTGTTTCGAAAGTTACAGGCGATTTAAGAAAATCGAGGAAACGGTAAGGAATACATACCCATTGCAATTTATTTCGGCAAAAAATGGAAAGTGTTTCGGTCGACTTGTGCTTATACATGCTTAAAGAGGATGGAAAGAGGATCACAAAAATCGCAGGCAGAGCTTTCTAAGTGCATTATTTTCGAAGTTATAGTCAAAAAACCAATAACTTGATTAATCGAGGAAGAGCCTTGGTCGACCACTACCACTGAAACAATATTTTTTTTAAAGATGGGCTGTCGCTGATAGTCCTATCTCAAGGTACGCGTCGACAGCTTCAAGAAAATGTATGATTATCGTAGGGTCCGATCGGTGTTTCGAAAGTTACAGGCGATTATAGAAAATCGAGGAAACGGCAAGGAATACATACCCCTTGCAATTTATTTCGGCAAAAAATGGAAAGTGTTTCGGTCGACTTGTGCTTATACACGCTTAAAGAGGATGGAAAGAGGTACACAAAAATCGCAAGCAGAGCTTTCTAAGTGCATTATTTTCGAAGTTATAGCCAAAAAACCAAAGACTTGATTAATCGAGGAAGAGCCTTGGTCGATCAGTACACTGAAACAATTTTTTATTAAAGAAGGGCTTTCGCTGATCATCCTAACTTGAGGTACGCGTCGAGAGCTTCAAGAAAATGTATGATTATCATAGGTTTCGATCGGTGTTTCGAAAGTTACAGGCGATTATAGAAATTCGAGGAAACGGTAAAGAATACATACCCCTTGCAATTTATTTCGGCAAAAAATGGAAAGTGTTTCGGTCGACTTGTTCTTATACATGCTTAAAGAGGATGTAAAGAGGATCACAAAAATCGCAGGCAGAGCCTCCTAAGTGCATTATTTTCGAAGTTACAGCCAAAAAACCAAAGACTTGATTAATCGAGGAAGAGCCTTGGTCGACCACTACTACTGAAACAATATTTTTTTTAAAGATGAGCTGTCGCTCATAGTCCTATCTTAAGGTACGCGTCAACAGCTTCAAGAAAATGTAAGATTATCATAGGTTTCGATCGGTGTTTCGAAAGTTACAGGCGATTATAGAAAATCGACGAAACGGTAAGGAATACATACCCCTTGCAATTTATTTCGGCAAAAAATGGAAAGTTTTTCGGTCGACTAGTTCTTATATATGCTTAAAGAGAATGGAAAGAGGATCACAAAAATCGCAGGCAGAGCCTTCTAAGTGCATTATTTTCGAAATTACAGCCAAAAAACCCACGACTTGAATAATCGAGGAAGAGCCTTGGTCGACCACTACTACTGAAACAATATTTTATTTAAAGATGAGCTGTCGCTGATAGTCCTATCTTAAAGTACGCGTCGAGAGCTTCAAGAAAATGTATGATTAGCATAGGTTTCGATCGGTGTTTCGAAAGTTACAGGCGATTATAGAAAATCGAGGAAACGGTAAGGAATACATACCCCTTGCAATTTATTTCGGCAAAAAATGGAAAGTGTTTCAGTCGACTTGTGCTTATACATGCTTAAAGAGGATGTAAAGAGGATCACAAAAATCGCAGGCAGAGCCTCCTAAGTGCATTATTTTCGAAGTTACAGCCAAAAAACCAAAGGCTTGATTAATCGAGGAAGAGCCTTGGTCGATCAGTACACTGAAACAATTTTTTATTAAAGAAGGGCTTTCGCTGATCATCCTAACTTGAGGTACGCGTTGAGAGCTTCAAGAAAATGTATGATTATCATAGGTTTCGATCGGTGTTTCGAACGTTACAGGCGATTATAGAAAATCAAGGAAACGGTAAGGAATACATGCCCCGTGCAATTTATATCGGCAAAAAATGAAAAGTGTTTCGCTCGACTTGTGCTTATACATGCTTAAAGAGGATGTAAAGAGGATCACAAAAATCGCAGGTAGAGGCTCCTAAGTGCATTATTTTCGACGTTACAGCCAAAAAACCAAAGGCTTGATTAATCGAAGACGAGCCTTGGTCGACCACTACAACTGAAACCATTTTTTTTTTAAAATGGGCTTTCGCTGGTAGTCCTATCTTAAGGTACGCGTCGAGAGCTTCAAGAAAATGTATGATTATCATAGGTTTCGATCGGTGTTTCGAAAGTTACAGGCGATTAAAGAAAATCGAGGAAACGGTAAGGAATAAATACCCCTTGCAATTGATTTTGGCAAAAAATGGAAAGTGTTTCGGTCGACTTGTGCTTATACATGCTTATAGAGAATGGAAATAGGATCACAAAAATCGCAGGCAGAGCCTCCTAAGTGCATTATTTTCGAAGTTATAGCCAAAAAACCAATAACTTGATTAATCGAGGAAGAGCCTTGGTCGACCACTACTACTGAAACAATATTTTTTTTAAAGATGGGCTGTCGCTGTTAGTCCTATCACAAGGTACGCGTCGACAACTTCAAGAAAATGTATGATTAGCATAGGTTTCGATCGGTGTTTCGAAAGTTACGGGCGTTTATAGAAAATCGAGGAAACGGTAAGGAATACAAACCCCTTGCAATTTATTTCGGCAAAAAATGGAAAGTTTTTCGATCGACTTGTGCTTATACACACTTAAAGAGGATGGAACGGGCATCACAAACATCGCAGGCAGAGCCTCCTAGGTGCATTATTTTCGAAGTAACAGCCAAAAAACCAACGGCTTGATTAATCGAAGAAGAGCCTTGGTCGACCACTACAACTGAAACCATTTTTTTTTAAGATGGGCTTTCGCTGGTAGTCCTATCTTAAGGTACGCGTCGAGAGCTTCAAGAAAATGTAAGATAATCATAGGTTTCGATCGGTGTTTCGAAAGTTACAGGCGATTTAAGAAAATCGAGGAAACGGTAAGGAATACATACCCATTGCAATTTATTTCGGCAAAAAATGGAAAGTGTTTCGGTCGACTTGTGCTTATACACGCTTAAAGAGGATGGAAAGAGGATCACAAAAATCGCAGGCAGAGCTTTCTAAGTGCATTATTTTCGAAGTTATAGTCAAAAAACCAATAACTTGATTAATCGAGGAAGAGCCTTGGTCGACCACTACCACTGAAACAATATTTTTTTTAAAGATGGGCTGTCGCTGATAGTCCTATCTCAAGGTACGCGTCGACAGCTTCAAGAAAATGTATGATTATCGTAGGGTCCGATCGGTGTTTCGAAAGTTACAGGCGATTATAGAAAATCGAGGAAACGGCAAGGAATACATACCCCTTGCAATTTATTTCGGCAAAAAATGGAAAGTGTTTCGGTCGACTTGTGCTTATACATGCTTAAAGAGGATGGAAAGAGGTACACAAAAATCGCAAGCAGAGCTTTCTAAGTGCATTATTTTCGAAGTTATAGCCAAAAAACCAAAGACTTGATTAATCGAGGAAGAGCCTTGGTCGATCAGTACACTGAAACAATTTTTTATTAAAGAAGGGCTTTCGCTGATCATCCTAACTTGAGGTACGCGTCGAGAGCTTCAAGAAAATGTATGATTATCATAGGTTTCGATCGGTGTTTCGAAAGTTACAGGCGATTATAGAAAATCGAGGAAACGGTAAAGAATACATACCCCTTGCAATTTATTTCGGCAAAAAATGGAAAGTGTTTCGGTCGACTTGTTCTTATACATGCTTAAAGAGGATGTAAAGAGGATCACAAAAATCGCAGGCAGAGCCTCCTAAGTGCATTATTTTCGAAGTTACAGCCAAAAAACCAAAGACTTGATTAATCGAGGAAGAGCCTTGGTCGACCACTACTACTGAAACAATATTTTTTTTAAAGATGAGCTGTCGCTCATAGTCCTATCTTAAGGTACGCGTCAACAGCTTCAAGAAAATGTAAGATTATCATAGGTTTCGATCGGTGTTTCGAAAGTTACAGGCGATTATAGAAAATCGACGAAACGGTAAGGAATACATACCCCTTGCAATTTATTTCGGCAAAAAATGGAAAGTTTTTCGGTCGACTCGTTCTTATATATGCTTAAAGAGAATGGAAAGAGGATCACAAAAATCGCAGGCAGAGCCTTCTAAGTGCATTATTTTCGAAATTACAGCCAAAAAACCCACGACTTGAATAATCGAGGAAGAGCCTTGGTCGACCACTACTACTGAAACAATATTTTATTTAAAGATGAGCTGTCGCTGATAGTCCTATCTTAAAGTACGCGTCGAGAGCTTCAAGAAAATGTATGATTAGCATAGGTTTCGATCGGTGTTTCGAAAGTTACAGGCGATTATAGAAAATCGAGGAAACGGTAAGGAATACATACCCCTTGCAATTTATTTCGGCAAAAAATGGAAAGTGTTTTAGTCGACTTGTGCTTATACATGCTTAAAGAGGATGTAAAGAGGATCACAAAAATCGGAGGCAGAGCCTCCTAAGTGCATTATTTTCGAAGTTACAGCCAAAAAACCAAAGGCTTGATTAATCGAGGAAGAGCCTTGGTCGATCAGTACACTGAAACAATTTTTTATTAAAGAAGGGCTTTCGCTGATCATCCTAACTTGAGGTACGCGTTGAGAGCTTCAAGAAAATGTATGATTATCATAGGTTTCGATCGGTGTTTCGAACGTTACAGGCGATTATAGAAAATCAAGGAAACGGTAAGGAATACATGCCCCGTGCAATTTATATCGGCAAAAAATGAAAAGTGTTTCGCTCGACTTGTGCTTATACATGCTTAAAGAGGATGTAAAGAGGATCACAAAAATCGCAGGTAGAGGCTCCTAAGTGCATTATTTTCGACGTTACAGCCAAAAAACCAAAGGCTTGATTAATCGAAGAAGAGCCTTGGTCGACCACTACAACTGAAACCATTTTTTTTTAAGATGGGCTTTCGCTGGTAGTCCTATCTTAAGGTACGCGTCGAGAGCTTCAAGAAAATGTAAGATAATCATAGGTTTCGATCGGTGTTTCGAAAGTTACAGGCGATTTAAGAAAATCGAGGAAACGGTAAGGAATACATACCCATTGCAATTTATTTCGGCAAAAAATGGAAAGTGTTTCGGTCGACTTGTGCTTATACATGCTTAAAGAGGATGGAAAGAGGATCACAAAAATCGCAGGCAGAGCTTTCTAAGTGCATTATTTTCGAAGTTATAGTCAAAAAACCAATAACTTGATTAATCGAGGAAGTGCCTTGGTCGACCACTACCACTGAAACAATATTTTTTTTAAAGAAGGGCTTTCGCTGATCATCCTAACTTGAGGTACGCGTCGAGAGCTTCAAGAAAATGTATGATTATCATAGGTTTCGATCGGTGTTTCGAAAGTTACAGGCGATTATAAAAAATCGAGGAAACGGTAAAGAATACATACCCCTTGCAATTTATTTCGGCAAAAAATGGAAAGTGTTTCGGTCGACTTGTGCTTATATATGCTTAAAGAGAATGGAAAGAGGATCACAAAAATCGCAGGCAGAGCCTTCTAAGTGCATTATTTTCGAAATTACAGCCAAAAAACCAAAGACTTGATTAATCGAGGAAGAGCCTTGGTCGACCACTACTACTGAAACAATATTTTATTTTAAGGGGTCTGGCCACCTTGTAAATATTTTTTTTTTTCATTTTTTTTTATTGTTTTATAATAATCTTTGGAATGTTACGCATCATTTAATCCATAGTTGGTACTGAAAATCGTAAAATTGCTAAAGTTACAGGTATTTCTCGGTAGGAAGGTCGAGCCGCTGCGAGCGGTCGACCGCGCGGCTCGATCACTGTATGTAACTCGCACGGTTCAGCACGTGCAACTGTCCTATTGTGTCCTTTGTATGGGTTAGTAGAATTGTTTACTCGAATCCATACGAAGAAAAAGTGATGAAAAAAGAATGCGTAGGTCATGTGCAGAAAAGGATAGGCACACGACTTCGTAAAATCAAAAAAGAAAAGAAAGGTCTTGCTGGCAATGGAGAGCTGACCGATAAACTAATTAACGAGCTAACAATATATTACGGTCTCGCTATTCGAAGGTTCTCTAACTCTAAAGACGAAATGAAGAAAGCTATTAGGGCAACATTCAAGCACAAGAGCTCGACCGACGAAATCCCGCAGCATGAAAATTGTCCTCCGGGAGAAGACTCGTGGTGCTCTTGGCAAATATCAAAAGCGATTGGCACTTTGGATGAATATCTACACAAGAATCCTCTGCCTCAAATTGTTCAAGATGCCATTCGACCTGTTTATGAGGACCTCAGTTCAGATGAATTGTTAGAACGGTGCGAAGGAGGCTTCACGCAAAACGCCAACGAAAGCGTCAACTCCGTCATCTGGTCAATGGCTCCAAAAACGAGTTCCAGCGGTGCGAAAACCGTCGAAATTGACAGTTACATTGCTATCAGCACTTCCAACGATGGGTACAACAGTATTTTGCTGATGATGAAGCTCATGGATCTAAGCATCGGAGATCGCTGCTACGATTTCTGTAGGGCAGTCGACGAGAAACGTTGCGCTACAGCAAATGTCCGAGAGAAAAAAAGTACGAAAGAAGCACGCCAAACACGTAGATCTTCGCAAAAAGAGGCCCAGGATGCTCAAACAGCTGCCGAAGAGGACATGTATGGACCAGGAATCGCTGATTGAAGGTAAGACTCACAAAAACCGCGCCCTCAGCCGAATAACCGCACGTTTACTTTCTTTTGCGATTATCTCGAAACTATGTTTTTCGAAACGGCTCTGCATATATCTCGTAAACTATCGGTCCGATTGCTCTGAAATTTGAACACAGTACTTTTAGATACATTATCTAAAGCGACACGTAGGATTTTTGCGATTACTTGATTAGTTTTTTTTTAATGACGTTTTTTCTCGTGAAATTTCGGTGAAAATCGTAAAAAAAATTCTTCGGCTCACCATAATTTCCCTAATGTAAAAAAAGAAATTTCCCTACGTGTCCGCCCTTGCAATATGATCCAGGAATAAGCTAATTTTTTTTTTTTTTTTCAGATGCAAAATGTAGCAGGTATTTGCGGAGCCGCCCACGTGCGTTTCGTGCCGAGGGCCTTCACCAAAGTGAACGAAACGCCGGTATTTTTTATTTTTTTATCACGAAATTTTTTTCACTTGTTCACTAAACCGTTTTCTAGTATGCGACAAAAAACAAAAGAATTTTGTGCTTTATTTTCGCGTTTATGAATTTTTAAAAATAGTACTCATCTGGCGAGCGTACAAGGTGGCCAGACCCCTTAAAGATGAGCTGTCGCAGATAGTCCTATCTTAAAGTACGCGTCGAGAGCTTCAAGAAAATGTATGATTAGCATAGGTTTCGATCGGTGTTTCGAAAGTTACAGGCGATTATAGAAAATCGAGGAAACGGTAAGGAATACATACCCCTTGCAATTTATTTCGGCAAAAAATGGAAAGTGTTTCAGTCGACTTGTGCTTATACATGCTTAAAGAGGATGTAAAGAGGATCACAAAAATCGCAGGCAGAGCCTCCTAAGTGCATTATTTTCGAAGTTACAGCCAAAAAACCAAAGGCTTGATTAATCGAGGAAGAGCCTTGGTCGATCAGTACACTGAAACAATTTTTTATTAAAGAAGGGCTTTCGCTGATCATCCTAACTTGAGGTACGCGTTGAGAGCTTCAAGAAAATGTATGATTATCATAGGTTTCGATCGGTGTTTCGAACGTTACAGGCGATTATAGAAAATCAAGGAAACGGTAAGGAATACATGCCCCGTGCAATTTATATCGGCAAAAAATGAAAAGTGTTTCGCTCGACTTGTGCTTATACACGCTAAAAGAGGATGGAAAGAGGATCACAAAAATCGCAGGCAGAGCTTTCTAAGTGCATTATTTTCGAAGTTACAGCCAAAAAACCAAAGACTTGATTAATCGAGGAAGAGCCTTGGTCGACCACTACCACTGAAACAATATTTTTTTTAAAGATGGGCTGTCGCTGATAGTCCTATCACAAGGTACGCGTCGACAGCTTCAAGAAAATGTATGATTATCATAGGTTTCGATCGGTGTTTCGAAAGTTACGGGCGATTAAAGAAAATCGAGGAAACGGTAAGGAATAAATACCCCTTGCAATTGATTTTGGCAAAAAATGGAAAGTGTTCCGGTCGACTTGTGCTTATACATGCTTAAAGAGAATGGAAAGAGGATCACAAAAAGCGCAGGCAGAGCCTCCTAAGTGCATTATTTTCCAAGTTACAGCCAAAACACCAAACGCTTGATTAATCGAGGAAGAGCCTTGGTCGACCAGTACAACTGAAACAATTCTTTATTAAAGAAGGGCTTTCGCTGATCATCCTAACTTGAGGTACGCGTCGAGAGCTTCAAGAAAATATATGATTATCATAGGTTTCGATCGGTGTTTCGAAAGTTACAGGCGATTATAGAAAATCAAGGAAACGGTAAGGAATACATGCCCCGTGCAATTTATTTCGGCAAAAAATGGAAAGTGTTTCGGTCGACTTGTGCTTATACATGCTAAAAGGGGATGGAAAGAGGATCACAAAAATCGCAGGCAGAGCTTTCTAAGTGCATTATTTTCGAAGTTACAGCCAAAAAACCAAAGACTTGATTAATCGAGGAAGAGCCTTGGTCGACCACTATTACTGAAACAATATTTTTTTTTAAAAATGAGCTGTCGCTCATAGTCCTATCTTAAGGTACGCGTCGACAGCTTCCAGAAAATGTATGATTATCATAGGTTTCGATCGGTGTTTCGAAAGTTACAGGCGATTAAAGAAAATCGACGAAACGGTAAGGAATACATACCCCTTGCAATTTATTTCGGCAAAAAATGGAAAGTTTTTCGGTCGACTCGTTCTTATATATGCTTAAAGAGGATGGAAAGAGGATCACAAAAATCGCAGGCAGAGCCTTCTAAGTGCATTATTTTCGAAATTACAGCCAAAAAACCCACGACTTGAATAATCGAGGAAGAGCCTTGGTCAACCACTACTACAGAAACATTATTT
The DNA here is from genome assembly GCA_914767735.1 of Anoplius nigerrimus. Lineage (NCBI taxonomy): Eukaryota > Metazoa > Arthropoda > Insecta > Hymenoptera > Pompilidae > Anoplius > Anoplius nigerrimus. Next base: position 129,695 of record CAJZBX010000335.1, on the reverse strand, counting down.
TTTTTTAAAGATGGGCTTTCGCTGATGGCCCTATCTTAAGGTACGCGTCGAGAGCTTCAAGAAAATGTATGATTATCATAGGTTTCGATCGGTGTTTCGAAAGTTACAGGCGATTATAGAAAATCAAGGAAACGGTAAGGAATACATGCCCCGTGCAATTTATTTCGGCAGAAAATGGAAAGTGTTTCGGTCGACTTGTACTTTAACGCGCTTAAAGCGGATGGAACGAGGAGCACAAAAATCGCAGGCAGAGCCTTCTAAGTGCATTATTTTCAAAGTTATAGCCAAAAAACCAAAGACTTGATTAATCGAGGAAGAGCCTTGGTCGACCACTACAACTGAAACCATTTTTTTTTTTAAGATGGGCTTTCGCTGGTAGTCCTATCTTAAGGTACGCGTCGAGAGCTTCAAGAAAATGTAAGATTATCATAGGTTTCGATCGGTGTTTCGAAAGTTACAGGCGATTAAAGAAAATCGAGGAAACGGTAAGGAATAAATACCCCTTGCAATTTATTTCGGCAAAAAATGGAAAGTGTTTCGGTCGACTTGTGCTTATACGTGCTTAAAGAGGATGGAAAGAGGATCACAAAAATCGCAGGCAGAGCTTTCTAAGTGCATTATTTTCGAAGTTATAGCCAAAAAACCAATAACTTGATTAATCGAGGAAGAGCCTTGGCCGACCACTACAACTGAAACAATTTTTTTTTAAAGATGGGCTTTCGCTGATAGTCCTATCTTAAGGTACGCGTCGAGAGCTTCAAGAAAATGTATGATTATCATAGGTTTCGATCGGTGTTTCGAAAGTTACAGGCGATTATAGAAAATCAAGGAAACGGTAAGGAATACATGCCCCGTGCAATTTATTTCGGCAGAAAATGGAAAGTGTTTCGGTCGACTTGTACTTTAACGCGCTTAAAGCGGATGGAACGAGGAGCACAAAAATCGCAGGCAGAGCCTTCTAAGTGCATTATTTTCGAAGTTACAGCCAAAAAACCAATAACTTGATTAATCGAGGAAGAGCCTTGGTCGACCACTACTACTGAAACAATATTTTTTTTAAAGATGGGCTGTCGCTGTTAGTCCTATCACAAGGTACGCGTCGACAACTTCAAGAAAATGTATGATTAGCATAGGTTTCGATCGGTGTTTCGAAAGTTACGGGCGATTATAGAAAATCGAGGAAACGGTAAGGAATACATGCCCCGTGCAATTTATTTCGACAAAAAATGGAAAGTGTTTCGGTCGACTTGTTCTTATACATGCTTAAAGAGGATGTAAAGAGGATCACAAAAATCGCAGGCGGAGCCTCCTAAGTGCATTATTTTCGAAGTTACAGCCAAAAAACCAAAGACTTGATTAATCGAGGAAGAGCCTTGGTCGACCACTATTACTGAAACAATATTTTTTTTTAAAGATGAGCTGTCGCTCATAGTCCTATCTTAAGGTACGCGTCGACAGCTTCCAGAAAATGTATGATTATCATAGGTTTCGATCGGTGTTTCGAAAGTTACAGGCGATTAAAGAAAATCGAGGAAACGGTAAGGAATAAATACCCCTTGCAATTTATTTCGGCAAAAAATGGAAAGTGTTTCGGTCGACTTGTGCTTATACGTGCTTAAAGAGGATGGAAAGAGGATCACAAAAATCGCAGGCAGAGCTTTCTAAGTGCATTATTTTCGAAGTTATAGCCAAAAAACCAATAACTTGATTAATCGAGGAAGAGCCTTGGCCGACAACTACAACTGAAACAATTTTTTTTTAAATATGGGCTTTCGCTGATAGTCCTATCTTAAGGTACGCGTCGAGAGCTTCAAGAAAATGTATGATTATCATAGGTTTCGATCGGTGTTTCGAAAGTTACAGGCGATTATAGAAAATCAAGGAAACGGTAAGGAATACATGCCCCGTGCAATTTATTTCGGCAGAAAATGGAAAGTGTTTCGGTCGACTTGTACTTTAACGCGCTTAAAGCGGATGGAACGAGGAGCACAAAAATCGCAGGCAGAGCCTTCTAAGTGCATTATTTTCGAAGTTATAGCCAAAAAACCAATAACTTGATTAATCGAGGAAGAGCCTTGGTCGACCACTACAACTGAAACCATTTTTTTTTAAAGATGGGCTTTCGCTGGTAGTCCTATCTTAAGGTACGCGTCGAGTGCTTCAAGAAAATGTATGATTATCATAGGTTTCGATCGGTGCTTCGAAAGTTACAGGCGATTATAGAAAATCAAGGAAACGGTAAGGAATACATACCCCTTGCAATTTATTTCGACAAAAAATGGAAAGTGTTTCGTTCGACTTGTTCTTATACATGCTTAAAGAGGATGTAAAGAGGATCACAAAAATCGCAAGCGGAGCCTCCTAAGTGCATTATTTTCGAAGTTACAGCCAAAAAACCAAAGACTTGATTAATCGAGGAAGAGCCTTGGTCGACCACTATTACTGAAACAATATTTTTTTTTAAAGATGAGCTGTCGCTCATAGTCCTATCTTAAGGTACGCGTCGACAGCTTCCAGAAAATGTATGATTATCATAGGTTTCGATCGGTGTTTCGAAAGTTACAGGCGATTAAAGAAAATCGACGAAACGGTAAGGAATACATACCCCTTGCAATTTATTTCGGCAAAAAATGGAAAGTTTTTCTGTCGACTCGTTCTTATATATGCTTAAAGAGAATGGAAAGAGGATCACAAAAATCGCAGGCAGAGCCTTCTAAGTGCATTATTTTCGAAATTACAGCCAAAAAACCAAAGTCTTGATTAATCGAGGAAGAGCCTTGGTCGATCTGTACACTGAAACAATTCTTTATTAAAGAAGGGCTTTCGCTGATCATCCTGACTTGAGGTACGCGTCGAGAGCTTCAAGAAAATGTATGATTATCATAGGGTTCGATCGGTGTTTCGAAAGTTACAGGCGATTATAGAAAATCGAGGAAACGGCAAGGAATACATACCCCTTGAAATTTATTTCGGCAAAAAATGGAAAGTGTTTCAGTCGACTTGTGCTTATAATTTCTTAAAGAGGATGGAACGAGGATCACAAAAATCGCAGGCAGAGCTTTCTAAGTGCATTATTTTCAATGTTACAGCCAAAAAACCAAAGACTTGATTAATCGAGGAAGAGCCTTGGCCTACCACTACTACTGAAACATTATTTTTTTTATGATGGGCTTTCGCTGATAGTCCTATCTTAAGGTACGCGTCGAGAGCTTCAAGAAAATGTATGATTATCATAGGTTTCGATCGGTGTTTCGAAAGTTACAGGCGATTAAAGAAAATCGAGGAAACGGTAAGGAATAAATACCCCTTGCAATTGATTTTGGCAAAAAATGGAAAGTGTTTCGGTCGACTTGTGCTTATACATGCTTAAAGAGGATGCAAATAGGATCACAAAAATCGCAGGCAGAGCCTCCTAAGTGCATTATTTTCGAAGTTATAGCCAAAAAACCAATAACTTGATTAATCGAGGAAGAGCCTTGGTCGACCACTACTACTGAAACAATATTTTTTTTAAAGATGGGCTGTCGCTGTTAGTCCTATCACAAGGTACGCGTCGACAACTTCAAGAAAATGTATGATTAGCATAGGTTTCGATCGGTGTTTCGAAAGTTACGGGCGATTATAGAAAATCGAGGAAACGGTAAGGAATACATGCCCCGTGCAATTTATTTCGACAAAAAATGGAAAGTGTTTCGGTCGACTTGTTCTTATACATGCTTAAAGAGGATGTAAAGAGGATCACAAAAATCGCAGGCGGAGCCTCCTAAGTGCATTATTTTCGAAGTTACAGCCAAAAAACCAAAGACTTGATTAATCGAGGAAGAGCCTTGGTCGACCACTATTACTGAAACAATATTTTTTTTTAAAGATGAGCTGTCGCTCATAGTCCTATCTTAAGGTACGCGTCGACAGCTTCCAGAAAATGTATGATTATCATAGGGTTCGATCGGTGTTTCGAAAGTTACAGGCGATTATAGAAAATCGAGGAAACGGCAAGGAATACATACCCCTTGAAATTTATTTCGGCAAAAAATGGAAAGTGTTTCAGTCGACTTGTGCTTATAATTCCTTAAAGAGGATGGAACGAGGATCACAAAAATCGCAGGCAGAGCTTTCTAAGTGCATTATTTTCAAAGTTACAGCCAAAAAACCAAAGACTTGATTAATCGAGAAAGAGTTTTGGTCGACCACTACAACTGAAACAATTTTTTTTAAGATGGGCTTTCGCTGATAGTCCTATCTTAAGGTACGCGTCGAGAGCTTCAAGAAAATGTATGATTATCATAGGTTTCGATCGGTGTTTCGAAAGTTACGGGCGATTATAAAAAATCGAGGAAACGGTAAGGAATACAAACCCCTTGCAATTTATTTCGGCAAAAAATGGAAAGTGTTTCGGTCGACTTGTGCTTATACATGCTTAAAGAGGATGGAAAGAGGATCACAAAAATCGCAGGCAGAGCTTTCTAAGTGCATTATTTTCGAAGTTATAGCCAAAAAACCAATAACTTGATTAATCGAGGAAGAGCCTTGGTCGACCACTACCACTGAAACAATATTTTTTTTAAAGATGGGCTGTCGCTGATTGTCCTATCACAAGGTACGCGTCGACAGCTTCAAGAAAATGTATGATTAGCATAGGTTTCGATCGGTGTTTCGAAAGTTACGGGCGATTATAGAAAATCGAGGAAACGGTAAGGAATACAAACCATTTGCAATTTATTTCGGCAAAAAATGGAAAGTTTTTCGATCGACTTGTGCTTATACACGCTTAAAGAGGATGGAACGGGCATCACAAAAATCGCAGGCAGAGCCTCCTAAGTGCATTATTTTCGAAGTTACAGCCAAAAAACCAAAGACTTGATTAATCGAGGAAGAGCCTTGGTCGACCACTATTACTGAAACAATATTTTTTTTTAAAGATGAGCTGTCGCTCATAGTCCTATCTTAAGGTACGCGTCGACAGCTTCCAGAAAATGTATGATTATCATAGGTTTCGATCGGTGTTTCGAAAGTTACAGGCGATTAAAGAAAATCGACGAAACGGTAAGGAATACATACCCCTTGCAATTTATTTCGGCAAAAAATGGAAAGTTTTTCGGTCGACTCGTTCTTATACATGCTTAAAGAGGATGGAAAGAGGATCACAAAAATCGCAGGCAGAGCCTTCTAAGTGCATTATTTTCGAAATTACAGCCAAAAAACCCACGACTTGAATAATCGAGGAAGAGCCTTGGTCAACCACTACTACTGAAACATTATTTTTTTTTAAAGATGGGCTTTCGCTGATGGTCCAATCTTAAGGTACGCGTCGAGAGCTTCAAGAAAATGTATGATTATCATAGGGTTCGATCGGTGTTTCGTAAGTTACAGGCGATTATAGAAAATCGAGGAAACGGCAAGGAATACATACCCCTTGCAATTTATTTCGGCAAAAAATGGAAAGTGTTTCAGTCGACTTGTGCTTATAATTCCTTAAAGAGGATGGAACGAGGATCACAAAAATCGCAGGCAGAGCTTTCTAAGTGCATTATTTTCAAAGTTACAGCCAAAAAACCAAAGACTTGATTAATCGAGAAAGAGTTTTGGTCGACCACTACAACTGAAACAATTTTTTTTAAGATGGGCTTTTGCTGATAGTCCTATCTTAAGGTACGCGTCGAGAGCTTCAAGAAAATGTATGATTATCATAGGTTTCGATCGGTGTTTCGAAAGTTACGGGCGATTATAAAAAATCGAGGAAACGGTAAGGAATACAAACCCCTTGCAATTTATTTCGGCAAAAAATGGAAAGTGTTTCGGTCGACTTGTGCTTATACATGCTTAAAGAGGATGGAAAGAGGATCACAAAAATCGCAGGCGGAGCTTTCTAAGTGCATTATTTTCGAAGTTATAGCCAAAAAACCAATAACTTGATTAATCGAGGAAGAGCCTTGGTCGACCACTACCACTGAAACAATATTTTTTTTAAAGATGGGCTGTCGCTGATAGTCCTATCACAAGGTACGCGTCGACAGCTTCAAGAAAATGTATGATTAGCATAGGTTTCGATCGGTGTTTCGAAAGTTACGGGCGATTATAGAAAATCGAGGAAACGGTAAGGAATACAAACCATTTGCAATTTACTTCGGCAAAAAATGGAAAGTTTTTCGATCAACTTGTGCTTATACACGCTTAAAGAGGATGGAACGGGCGTCACAAAAATCGCAGGCAGAGCCTCCTAAGTGCATTATTTTCGAAGTTACAGCCAAAAAACCAACGGCTTGATTAATCGAAGAAGAGCCTTGGTCGACCACTACAACTGAAACCATTTTTTTTTTAAGATGGGCTTTCGCTGGTAGTCCTATCTTAAGGTACGCGTCGAGAGCTTCAAGAAAATGTAAGATTATCATAGGTTTCGATCGGTGTTTCGTAAGTTACAGGCGATTATAGAAAATCGAGGAAACGGCAAGGAATACATACCCCTTGCAATTTATTTCGGCAAAAAATGGAAAGTGTTTCAGTCGACTTGTGCTTATAATTCCTTAAAGAGGATGGAACGAGGATCACAAAAATCGCAGGCAGAGTTTTCTAAGTGCATTATTTTCGAAGTTATAGCCAAAAAACCAATAACTTGATTAATCGAGGAAGATCCTTGGTCGACCACTACTACTGAAACAATATTTTTTTAAAGATGAGCTGTCGCTGATAGTCCTATCTTAAGGTACGCGTCCAGAGCTTCAAGAAAATGTATGATTATCATAGGTTTCGATCGGTGTTTCGAAAGTTACAGGCGATTAAAGAAAATCGAGGAAACGGTAAGGAATAAATACCCCTTGCAATTTATCTCGGCAAAAAATGGAAAGTGTTTCGGTCGACTTGTGCTTATACGTGCTTAAAGAGGATGGAAAGAGGATCACAAAAATCGCAGGCAGAGCTTTCTAAGTGCATTATTTTCGAAGTTACAGCCAAAACACCAAAGACTTGATTAATCGAGGAAGAGCCTTGGTCGACCACTACTACTGAAACAATATTTTTTTTAAAGATGAGCTGTCGCTCATAGTCCTATCTTAAGGTACGCGTCGACAGCTTCAAGAAAATGTAAGATTATCATAGGTTTCGATCGTTGTTTCGAAGTTACAGGCGATTATAGAAAATCGAGGAAACGGCAAGGAATACATACCCCTTGCAATTTATTTCGGCAAAAAATGGAAAGTGTTTCGGTCGACTTGTGCTTATACACGCTAAAAGAGGATGGAAAGAGGATCACAAAAATCGCAGGCAGAGCTTTCTAAGTGCATTATTTTCGAAGTTACAGCCAAAAAACCAAAGACTTGATTAATCGAGGAAGAGCCTTGGTCGACCACAATTACTGAAACAATATTTTTTTTTAAAGATGAGCTGTCGCTCATAGTCCTATCTTAAGGTACGCGTCGAGAGCTTCAAGAAAATGTATGATTATCATAGGGTTCGATCGGTGTTTCGAAAGTTACAGGCGATTATAGAAAATCAAGGAAACGGCAAGGAATACATACCCCTTGCAATTTATTTCGGCAAAAAATGGAAAGTGTTTCAGTCGACTTGTGCTTATAATTGCTTAAAGAGGATGGAACGAGGATCACAAAAATCGCAGGCAGAGCTTTCTAAGTGCATTATTTTCAAAGTTACAGCCAAAAAACCAAAGACTTGATTAATCGAGAAAGAGTTTTGGTCGACCACTACAACTGAAACAATTTTTTTTAAGATGGGCTTTTGCTGATAGTCCTATCTTAAGGTACGCGTCGAGAGCTTCAAGAAAATGTATGATTATCATAGGTTTCGATCGGTGTTTCGAAAGTTACGGGCGATTATAAAAAATCGAGGAAACGGTAAGGAATACAAACCCCTTGCAATTTATTTCGGCAAAAAATGGAAAGTGTTTCGGTCGACTTGTGCTTATACATGCTTAAAGAGGATGGAAAGAGGATCACAAAAATCGCAGGCGGAGCTTTCTAAGTGCATTATTTTCGAAGTTATAGCCAAAAAACCAATAACTTGATTAATCGAGGAAGAGCCTTGGTCGACCACTACCACTGAAACAATATTTTTTTTAAAGATGGGCTGTCGCTGATAGTCCTATCACAAGGTACGCGTCGACAGCTTCAAGAAAATGTATGATTAGCATAGGTTTCGATCGGTGTTTCGAAAGTTACGGGCGATTATAGAAAATCGAGGAAACGGTAAGGAATACAAACCATTTGCAATTTACTTCGGCAAAAAATGGAAAGTTTTTCGATCGACTTGTGCTTATACACGCTTAAAGAGGATGGAACGGGCGTCACAAAAATCGCAGGCAGAGCCTCCTAAGTGCATTATTTTCGAAGTTACAGCCAAAAAACCAACGGCTTGATTAATCGAAGAAGAGCCTTGGTCGACCACTACAACTGAAACCATTTTTTTTTTAAGATGGGCTTTCGCTGGTAGTCCTATCTTAAGGTACGCGTCGAGAGCTTCAAGAAAATGTAAGATTATCATAGGTTTCGATCGGTGTTTCGTAAGTTACAGGCGATTATAGAAAATCGAGGAAACGGCAAGGAATACATACCCCTTGCAATTTATTTCGGCAAAAAATGGAAAGTGTTTCAGTCGACTTGTGCTTATAATTCCTTAAAGAGGATGGAACGAGGATCACAAAAATCGCAGGCAGAGTTTTCTAAGTGCATTATTTTCGAAGTTATAGCCAAAAAACCAATAACTTGATTAATCGAGGAAGATCCTTGGTCGACCACTACTACTGAAACAATATTTTTTTAAAGATGAGCTGTCGCTGATAGTCCTATCTTAAGGTACGCGTCCAGAGCTTCAAGAAAATGTATGATTATCATAGGTTTCGATCGGTGTTTCGAAAGTTACAGGCGATTAAAGAAAATCGAGGAAACGGTAAGGAATAAATACCCCTTGCAATTTATTTCGGCAAAAAATGGAAAGTGTTTCGGTCGACTTGTGCTTATACGTGCTTAAAGAGGATGGAAAGAGGATCACAAAAATCGCAGGCAGAGCTTTCTAAGTGCATTATTTTCGAAGTTACAGCCAAAACACCAAAGACTTGATTAATCGAGGAAGAGCCTTGGTCGACCACTACTACTGAAACAATATTTTTTTTAAAGATGAGCTGTCGCTCATAGTCCTATCTTAAGGTACGCGTCGACAGCTTCAAGAAAATGTAAGATTATCATAGGTTTCGATCGTTGTTTCGAAGTTACAGGCGATTATAGAAAATCGAGGAAACGGCAAGGAATACATACCCCTTGCAATTTATTTCGGCAAAAAATGGAAAGTGTTTCGGTCGACTTGTGCTTATACACGCTAAAAGAGGATGGAAAGAGGATCACAAAAATCGCAGGCAGAGCTTTCTAAGTGCATTATTTTCGAAGTTACAGCCAAAAAACCAAAGACTTGATTAATCGAGGAAGAGCCTTGGTCGACCACAATTACTGAAACAATATTTTTTTTTAAAGATGAGCTGTCGCTCATAGTCCTATCTTAAGGTACGCGTCGAGAGCTTCAAGAAAATGTATGATTATCATAGGGTTCGATCGGTGTTTCGAAAGTTACAGGCGATTATAGAAAATCAAGGAAACGGCAAGGAATACATACCCCTTGCAATTTATTTCGGCAAAAAATGGAAAGTGTTTCAGTCGACTTGTGCTTATAATTGCTTAAAGAGGATGGAAAGAGGATCACAAAAATCGCAGGCAGAGCTTTCTAAGTGCATTATTTTCAAAGTTACAGCCAAAAAACCAAAGACTTGATTAATCGACGAAGAGCCTTGGTCGACCACTACAACTGATACAATTTTTTTTAAGATGGGCTTTCGCTGATAGTCCTATCTTAAGGTACGCGTCGAGAGCTTCAAGAAAATGTATGATTATCATAGGTTACGATCGGTGTTTCGAAAGTTACAGGCGATTAAAGAAAATCGAGGAAACGGTAAGGAATAAATACCCCTTGCAATTGATTTTGGCAAAAAATGGAAAGTGTTTCGGTCGACTTGTGCTTATACAGGCTTCAAGAGGATGGAAAGAGGACCACAAAAATCGCAGGCAGAGCTTTCTAAGTGCATTATTTTCGAAGTTACAGCCAAAAAACCCAAGACTTGATTAATCGAGGAAGAGCCTTGGTCAACCACTACTACTGAAACATTATTTTTTTTAAAGATGGGCTTTCGCTGATAGTCCTATCGTAAGGTACGCGTCGAGAGCTTCGAGAAAATGTATGATTATCATCGGTTTCGATCGGTGTTTCGAAAGTTACAGGCGATTAAAGAAAATCGAGGAAACGGTAAGGAATAAATACCCCTTGCAATTGATTTTGGCAAAAAATGGAAAGTGTTTCGGTCGACTTGTGCTTATACATGCTTAAAGAGGATGGAAAGAGGTACACGAAAATCGCAGGCAGAGCTTTCTAAGTGCATTATTTTCGAAGTTATAGCCAAAAAACCAAAGACTTGATTAATCGAGGAAGAGCATTGGTCGACCAGTACAACTGAAACAATTTTTTTTTAAAGATGGGCTTTCGCTGATCATCCTAACATAAGGTACGCGTCGAGAGCTTCAAGAAAATATATGATTATCATAGGTTTCGATCGGTGTTTCGAAAGTTACAGGCGATTATAGAAAATCAAGGAAACGGTAAGGAATACATGCCCCGTGCAATTTATTTCGGCAAAAAATGGAAAGTGTTTCGGTCGACTTGTGCTTATACATGCTAAAAGGGGATGGAAAAAGGATCACAAAAATCGCAGGCAGAGCTTTCTAAGTGCATTATTTTCGAAGTTACAGCCAAAAAACCAAAGACTTGATTAATCGAGGAAGAGCCTTGGTCGACCACTACTACTGAAACAATATTTTTTTTAAAGATGAGCTGTCGCTCATAGTCCTATCTTAAGGTACGCGTCGACAGCTTCAAGAAAATGTAAGATTATCATAGGTTTCGATCGTTGTTTCGAAGTTACAGGCGATTATAGAAAATCGAGGAAACGGCAAGGAATACATACCCCTTGCAATTTATTTCGGCAAAAAATGGAAAGTGTTTCGGTCGACTTGTGCTTATACACGCTAAAAGAGGATGGAAAGATGATCACAAAAATCGCAGGCAGAGCTTTCTAAGTGCATTATTTTCGAAGTTACAGCCAAAAAACCAAAGACTTGATTAATCGAGGAAGAGCCTTGGTCGACCACAATTACTGAAACAATATTTTTTTTTAAAGATGAGCTGTCGCTCATAGTCCTATCTTAAGGTACGCGTCGAGAGCTTCAAGAAAATGTATGATTATCATAGGGTTCGATCGGTGTTTCGAAAGTTACAGGCGATTATAGAAAATCAAGGAAACGGCAAGGAATACATACCCCTTGCAATTTATTTCGGCAAAAAATGGAAAGTGTTTCAGTCGACTTGTGCTTATAATTGCTTAAAGAGGATGGAAAGAGGATCACAAAAATCGCAGGCAGAGCTTTCTAAGTGCATTATTTTCAAAGTTACAGCCAAAAAACCAAAGACTTGATTAATCGACGAAGAGCCTTGGTCGACCACTACAACTGATACAATTTTTTTTAAGATGGGCTTTCGCTGATAGTCCTATCTTAAGGTACACGTCGAGAGCTTCAAGAAAATGTATGATTATCATAGGTTTCGATCGGTGTTTCGAAAGTTACAGGCGATTAAAGAAAATCGAGGAAACGGTAAGGAATACATACCCATTGCAATTTATTTCGGCAAAAAATGGAAAGTGTTTCGGTCGACTTGTGCTTATACAGGCTTCAAGAGGATGGAAAGAGGACCACAAAAATCGCAGGCAGAGCTTTCTAAGTGCATTATTTTCGAAGTTACAGCCAAAAAACCCAAGACTTGATTAATCGAGGAAGAGCCTTGGTCAACCACTACTACTGAAACATTATTTTTTTTAAAGATGGGCTTTCGCTGATAGTCCTATCGTAAGGTACGCGTCGAGAGCTTCGAGAAAATGTATGATTATCATCGGTTTCGATCGGTGTTTCGAAAGTTACAGGCGATTAAAGAAAATCGAGGAAACGGTAAGGAATAAATACCCCTTGCAATTGATTTTGGCAAAAAATGGAAAGTGTTTCGGTCGACTTGTGCTTATACATGCTTAAAGAGGATGGAAAGAGGTACACGAAAATCGCAGGCAGAGCTTTCTAAGTGCATTATTTTCGAAGTTATAGCCAAAAAACCAAAGACTTGATTAATCGAGGAAGAGCATTGGTCGACCAGTACAACTGAAACAATTTTTTTTTAAAGATGGGCTTTCGCTGATCATCCTAACATAAGGTACGCGTCGAGAGCATCAAGAAAATGTATGATTATCATAGGTTTCGATCGGTGTTTCGAAAGTTACAAGCAATTATAGAAAATCAAGGAAACGGTAAGGAATACATACCCCTTGCAATTTATTTCGGCAAAAAATGGAAAGTGTTTCGGTCGACTTGTGCTTGTACAGGCTTCAAGAGGATGGAAAGAGGATCACAAAAATCGCAGGCAGAGCCTCCTAAGTGCATTATTTTCGAAGTTACAGCCAAAACACCAAAGACTTGATTAATCCAGGAAGAGCCTTGGTCGACCACTACTACTGAAACAATATTTTTTTTAAAGATGAGCTGTCGCTCATAGTCCTATCTTAAGGTACGCGTCGACAGCTTCAAGAAAATGTAAGATTATCATAGGTTTCGATCGGTGTTTCGAAGTTACAGGCGATTATAGAAAATCGAGGAAACGGCAAGGAATACATACCCCTTGCAATTTATTTCGGCAAAAAATGGAAAGTGTTTCAGTCGACTTGTGCTTATACATGCTTAAAGAGGATGTAAAGAGGATCACAAAAATCGCAGGCAGAGCCTCCTAAGTGCATTATTTTCGAAGTTACAGCCAAAAAACCAAAGGCTTGATTAATCGAGGAAGAGCCTTGGTCGATCAGTACACTGAAACAATTTTTTATTAAAGAAGGGCTTTCGCTGATCATCCTAACTTGAGGTACGCGTCGAGAGCTTCCAGAAAATGTATGATTATCATAGGTTTCGATCGGTGTTTCGAAAGTTACAGGCGATTAAAGAAAATCGAGGAAACGGTAAGGAATACATACCCATTGCAATTTATTTCGGCAAAAAATGGAAAGTGTTTCGGTCGACTTGTGCTTATACAGGCTTCAAGAGGATGGAAAGAGGATCACAAAAATCGCAGACAGAGCTTTCTAAGTGCATTATTTTCGAAGTTACAGCCAAAAAACCCAAGACTTGATTAATCGAGGAAGAGCCTTGGTCAACCACTACTACTGAAACATTATTTTTTTTAAAGATGGGCTTTCGCTGATAGTCCTATCTTAAGGTACGCGTCGAGAGCTTCAAGAAAATGTATGATTATCATAGGTTTCGATCGGTGTTTCGAAAGTTACAGGCGATTAAAGAAAATCGAGGAAACGATAAGGAATAAATACCCCTTGCAATTGATTTCGGCAAAAAATGGAAAGTGTTTCGGTCGACTTGTGCTTATACACGCTTAAAGAGCATGGAAAGAGGATCACAAAAAGCGCAGGCAGAGCCTCCTAAGTGCATTATTTTCCAAGTTACAGCCAAAAAACCAAACGCTTGATTAATCGGGGAAGAGCCTTGGTCGACCAGTACAACTGAAACAATTTTTTTTTAAAGATGGGCTTTCGCTGATCATCCTAACTTAAGGTACGCGTCGAGAGCTTCAAGAAAATGTATGATTAGCATAGGTTTCGATCGGTGTTTCGAAAGTTACAGGCGATTATAGAAAATCGAGGAAACGGTAAGGAATACATACCCCTTGCAATTTATTTCGGCAAACAATGGAAAGTGTTTCAGTCGACTTGTGCTTATACGTGCTTAAAGAGGATGTAAAGAGGATCACAAAAATCGCAGGCAGAGCCTCCTAAGTGCATTATTTTCGAAGTTACAGCCAAAAAACCAAAGGCTTGATTAATCGAGGAAGAGCCTTGGTCGATCAGTACACTGAAACAATTTTTCATTAAAGAAGGGCTTTCGCTGATCATCCTAACTTGAGGTACGCGTCGAGAGCTTCAAAAAAATATATGATTATCATAGGTTTCGATCGGTGTTTCGAAAGTTACAGGCGATTATAGAAAATCAAGGAAACGGTAAGGAATACATGCCCCGTGCAATTTATTTCGGCAAAAAATGGAAAGTGTTTCGGTCGACTTGTGCTTATACACGCTAAAAGAGGATGGAAAGAGGATCACAAAAATCGCAGGCAGAGCTTTCTAAGTGCATTATTTTCGAAGTTATAGCCAAAAAACCAAAGACTTGATTAATCGAGGAAGAGCCTTGGTCGACCAGTACAACTGAAACAATTTTTTTTTAAAGATAGGCTTTCGCTGATCATCCTAACATAAGGTACGCGTCGAGAGCTTCAAGAAAATGTATGATTATCATAGGTTTCGATCGGTGTTTCGAAAGTTACAAGCGATTATAGAAAATCAAGGAAACGGTAAGGAATACATACCCCTTGCAATTTATTTCGGCAAAAAATGGAAAGTGTTTCGGTCGACTTGTTCTTATACATGCTTAAAGAGGATATAAAGGGGATCACAAAAATCGCAGGCAGAGCTTTCTAAGTGCATTATTTTCGAAGTTATAGCCAAAAAACCAAAGGCTTGATTAATCGAGGAAGAGCCTTGGTCGATCAGTACACTGAAACAATTTTTTTTATTAAAGAAGGGCTTTCGCTGATCATCCTAACTTGAGGTACGCGTCGAGAGCTTCAAGAAAATGTATGATTATCATAGGTTTCGATCGGTGTTTCGAAAGTTACAGGCGATTATAGAAAATCAATGAAACGGTAAGGAATATGTGGGCGTGTTGCGAATATACTGTAGGCCACCGGAGGTGTCGATGGTGGAACGTTTATAATAACTGATTACTTATTGTTCAATGTTTTATTTACACTCCGATAATATACACTACTATTTACACTAATATATACGAACTTAATGATTCGTTAGGCGGACGAAGATATAATCGCGGATTGCGCTCGGGTTAAATATCGCTAATTATGTTCGCACGTGTCGTTGTCACTCGAGGCTAACAAAGGACTAAATCTTTTCGATCTCTCGATCCTCGATCGCAACGCCTTCGCGGTCGGTGGCGGGGCTGCGCGGTGACGCGGCACTTTTGACCGCCACAAATACATGCCCCGTGCAATTTATTTCGGCAAAAAATGGAAAGTGTTTCGGTCGACTTGTGCTTTACACGCTAAAAGAGGATGGAAAGAGGATCACAAAAATCGCAGGCAGAGCTTTCTAAGTGCATTATTTTCGAAGTTACAGCCAAAAAACCAAAGACTTGATTAATCGAGGAAGAGCCTTGGTCGAGCACTATTACTGAAACAATATTTTTTTTAAAGATGAGCTGTCGCTCATAGTCCTATCTTAAGGTACGCGTCGAGAGCTTCAAGAAAATGTATGATTATCATAGGGTTCGATCGGTGTTTCGAAAGTTACAGGCGATTATAGATAATCGAGGAAACGGCAAGGAATACATACCCCTTGCAATTTATTTCGGCAAAAAATGGAAAGTGTTTCAGTCGACTTGTGCTTATAATTGCTTAAAGAGGATGGAAAGAGGATCACAAAAATCGCAGGCAGAGCTTTCTAAGTGCATTATTTTCAAAGTTACAGCCAAAAAACCAAAGACTTGATTAATCGAGGAAGAGCCTTGGTCGACCACTATTACTGAAACAATATTTTTTTTTAAAGATGAGCTGTCGCTCATAGTCCTATCTTAAGGTACGCGTCGACAGCTTCCAGAAAATGTATGATTTTCATAGGTTTCGATCGGTGTTTCGAAAGTTACAGGCGATTAAAGAAAATCGACGAAACGTTAAGGAATACATACCCCTTGCAATTTATTTCGGCAAAAAATGGAAAGTTTTTCGGTCGACTCGTTCTTATATATGCTTAAAGAGGATGGAAAGAGGATCACAAAAATCGCAGGCAGAGCCTTCTAAGTGCATTATTTTCGAAATTACAGCCAAAAAACCCACGACTTGAATAATCGAGGAAGAGCCTTGGTCAACCACTACTACTGAAACATTATTTTTTTTTAAAGATGGGCTTTCGCTGATAGTCCTATCTTAAGGTACGCGTCGACAGCTTCCAGAAAATGTATGATTTTCATAGGTTTCGATCGGTGTTTCGAAAGTTACAGGCGATTAAAGAAAATCGACGAAACGTTAAGGAATACATACCCCTTGCAATTTATTTCGGCAAAAAATGGAAAGTTTTTCGGTCGACTCGTTCTTATATATGCTTAAAGAGGATGGAAAGAGGATCACAAAAATCGCAGGCAGAGCTTTCTAAGTGCATTATTTTCGAAGTTACAGCCAAAAAACCAAAGACTTGATTAATCGAGGAAGAGCCTTGGTCGAGCACTATTACTGAAACAATATTTTTTTTAAAGATGAGCTGTCGCTCATAGTCCTATCTTAAGGTACGCGTCGAGAGCTTCAAGAAAATGTATGATTATCATAGGGTTCGATCGGTGTTTCGAAAGTTACAGGCGATTATAGATAATCGAGGAAACGGCAAGGAATACATACCCCTTGCAATTTATTTCGGCAAAAAATGGAAAGTGTTTCAGTCGACTTGTGCTTATAATTGCTTAAAGAGGATGGAAAGAGGATCACAAAAATCGCAGGCAGAGCTTTCTAAGTGCATTATTTTCAAAGTTACAGCCAAAAAACCAAAGACTTGATTAATCGAGGAAGAGCCTTGGTCGACCACTATTACTGAAACAATATTTTTTTTTAAAGATGAGCTGTCGCTCATAGTCCTATCTTAAGGTACGCGTCGACAGCTTCCAGAAAATGTATGATTTTCATAGGTTTCGATCGGTGTTTCGAAAGTTACAGGCGATTAAAGAAAATCGACGAAACGTTAAGGAATACATACCCCTTGCAATTTATTTCGGCAAAAAATGGAAAGTTTTTCGGTCGACTCGTTCTTATATATGCTTAAAGAGGATGGAAAGAGGATCACAAAAATCGCAGGCAGAGCCTTCTAAGTGCATTATTTTCGAAATTACAGCCAAAAAACCCACGACTTGAATAATCGAGGAAGAGCCTTGGTCAACCACTACTACTGAAACATTATTTTTTTTTAAAGATGGGCTTTCGCTGATAGTCCTATCTTAAGGTACGCGTCGAGAGCTTCAAGAAAATGTATGATTATCACAGGTTTCGATCGGTGTTTCGAAAGTTACAGGCGATTAAAGAAAATCGAGGAAACGGTAAGGAATACATACCCATTGCAATTTATTTCGGCAAAAAATGGAAAGTGTTTCGGTCGACTTGTGCTTATACAGGCTTCAAGAGGATGGAAAGAGGACCACAAAAATCGCAGGCAGAGCTTTCTAAGTGTATTATTTTCGAAGTTACAGCCAAAAAACCCAAGACTTGATTAATCGAGGAAGAGCCTTGGTCAACCACTACTACTGAAACATTATTTTTTTTAAAGATGGGCTTTCGCTGATAGTCCTATCTTAAGGTACGCGTCGAGAGCTTCAAGAAAATGTATGATTATCATAGGTTTCGATCGGTGTTTCGAAAGTTACAGGCGTTTATAGAAAATCGAGGAAACGGTAAGGAATACAAACCTCTTGCAATTTATTTCGGCAAAAAATGGAAAGTTTTTCGATCGACTTGTGCTTATACACGCTTAAAGAGGATGGAACGGGCATCACAAAAATCGCAGGCAGAGCCTCCTAGGTGCATTATATTTGAAGTTACAGCCAAAAAACCAACGGCTTGATTAATCGAAGAAGAGCTTTGGTCGACCAGTACAACTGAAACAATTTTTTTTTGAAGATGGGCTTTCGCTGATCATCCTAACTTAAGGTACGCGTCGAGAGCTTCAAGAAAATGTATGATTAGCATAGGTTTCGATCGGTGTTTCGAAAGTTACAGGCGATTATAGAAAATCGAGGAAACGGTAAGGAATACATACCCCTTGCAATTTATTTCGGCAAACAATGGAAAGTGTTTCAGTCGACTTGTGCTTATACGTGCTTAAAGAGGATGTATAGAGGATCACAAAAATCGCAGGCAGAGCCTCCTAAGTGCATTATTTTCGAAGTTACAGCCAAAAAACCAAAGGCTTGATTAATCGAGGAAGAGCCTTGGTCGATCAGTACACTGAAACAATTTTTTATTAAAGAAGGGCTTTCGCTGATCATCCTAACTTGAGGTACGCGTCGAGAGCTTCAAAAAAATATATGATTATCTTAGGTTTCGATCGGTGTTTCGAAAGTTACAGGCGATTATAGAAAATCAAGGAAACGGTAAGGAATACATGCCCCGTGCAATTTATTTCGGCAAAAAATGGAAAGTGTTTCGGTCGACTTGTGCTTATACACGCTAAAAGAGGATGGAAAGAGGATCACAAAAATCGCAGGCAGAGCTTTCTAAGTGCATTATTTTCGAAGTTATAGCCAAAAAACCAAAGACTTGATTAATCGAGGAAGAGCCTTGGTCGACCAGTACAACTGAAACAATTTTTTTTTAAAGATGGGCTTTCGCTGATCATCCTAACATAAGGTACGCGTCGAGAGCTTCAAGAAAATGTATGATTATCATAGGTTTCGATCGGTGTTTCGAAAGTTACAAGCGATTATAGAAAATCAAGGAAACGGTAAGGAATACATACCCCTTGCAATTTATTTCGGCAAAAAATGGAAAGTGTTTCGGTCGACTTGTTCTTATACATGCTTAAAGAGGATATAAAGGGGATCACAAAAATCGCAGGCAGAGCTTTCTAAGTGCATTATTTTCGAAGTTATAGCCAAAAAACCAAAGGCTTGATTAATCGAGGAAGAGCCTTGGTCGATCATTACACTGAAACAATTTTTTTATTAAAGAAGGGCTTTCGCTGATCATCCTAACTTGAGGTACGCGTCGAGAGCTTCAAGAAAATGTATGATTATCATAGGTTTCGATCGGTGTTTCGAAAGTTACAGGCGATTATAGAAAATCAATGAAACGGTAAGGAATATGTGGGCGTGTTGCGAATATACTGTAGGCCACCGGAGGTGTCGATGGTGGAACGTTTATAATAACTGATTACTTATTGTTCAATGTTTTATTTACACTCCGATAATATACACTACTATTTACACTAATATATACGAACTTAATGATTCGTTAGGCGGACGAAGATATAATCGCGGATTGCGCTCGGGTTAAATATCGCTAATTATGTTCGCACGTGTCGTTGTCACTCGAGGCTAACAAAGGACTAAATCTTTTCGATCTCTCGATCCTCGATCGCAACGCCTTCGCGGTCGGTGGCGGGGCTGCGCGGTGACGCGGCACTTTTGACCGCCACAAATACATGCCCCGTGCAATTTATTTCGGCAAAAAATGGAAAGTGTTTCGGTCGACTTGTGCTTTACACGCTAAAAGAGGATGGAAAGAGGATCACAAAAATCGCAGGCAGAGCTTTCTAAGTGCATTATTTTCGAAGTTACAGCCAAAAAACCAAAGACTTGATTAATCGAGGAAGAGCCTTGGTCGAGCACTATTACTGAAACAATATTTTTTTTAAAGATGAGCTGTCGCTCATAGTCCTATCTTAAGGTACGCGTCGAGAGCTTCAAGAAAATGTATGATTATCATAGGGTTCGTTTGGTGTTTCGAAAGTTACAGGCGATTATAGATAATCGAGGAAACGGCAAGGAATACATACCCCTTGCAATTTATTTCGGCAAAAAATGGAAAGTGTTTCAGTCGACTTGTGCTTATAATTGCTTAAAGAGGATGGAAAGAGGATCACAAAAATCGCAGGCAGAGCTTTCTAAGTGCATTATTTTCAAAGTTACAGCCAAAAAACCAAAGACTTGATTAATCGAGGAAGAGCCTTGGTCGACCACTATTACTGAAACAATATTTTTTTTTAAAGATGAGCTGTCGCTCATAGTCCTATCTTAAGGTACGCGTCGACAGCTTCCAGAAAATGTATGATTTTCATAGGTTTCGATCGGTGTTTCGAAAGTTACAGGCGATTAAAGAAAATCGACGAAACGTTAAGGAATACATACCCCTTGCAATTTATTTCGGCAAAAAATGGAAAGTTTTTCGGTCGACTCGTTCTTATATATGCTTAAAGAGGATGGAAAGAGGATCACAAAAATCGCAGGCAGAGCCTTCTAAGTGCATTATTTTCGAAATTACAGCCAAAAAACCCACGACTTGAATAATCGAGGAAGAGCCTTGGTCAACCACTACTACTGAAACATTATTTTTTTTTAAAGATGGGCTTTCGCTGATAGTCCTATCTTAAGGTACGCGTCGAGAGCTTCAAGAAAATGTATGATTATCACAGGTTTCGATCGGTGTTTCGAAAGTTACAGGCGATTAAAGAAAATCGAGGAAACGGTAAGGAATACATACCCATTGCAATTTATTTCGGCAAAAAATGGAAAGTGTTTCGGTCGACTTGTGCTTATACAGGCTTCAAGAGGATGGAAAGAGGACCACAAAAATCGCAGGCAGAGCTTTCTAAGTGTATTATTTTCGAAGTTACAGCCAAAAAACCCAAGACTTGATTAATCGAGGAAGAGCCTTGGTCAACCACTACTACTGAAACATTATTTTTTTTAAAGATGGGCTTTCGCTGATAGTCCTATCTTAAGGTACGCGTCGAGAGCTTCAAGAAAATGTATGATTATCATAGGTTTCGATCGGTGTTTCGAAAGTTACAGGCGTTTATAGAAAATCGAGGAAACGGTAAGGAATACAAACCTCTTGCAATTTATTTCGGCAAAAAATGGAAAGTTTTTCGATCGACTTGTGCTTATACACGCTTAAAGAGGATGGAACGGGCATCACAAAAATCGCAGGCAGAGCCTCCTAGGTGCATTATATTTGAAGTTACAGCCAAAAAACCAACGGCTTGATTAATCGAAGAAGAGCTTTGGTCGACCAGTACAACTGAAACAATTTTTTTTTGAAGATGGGCTTTCGCTGATCATCCTAACTTAAGGTACGCGTCGAGAGCTTCAAGAAAATGTAATATTATCATAGGTTTCGATCGGTGTTTCGAAAGTTACAGGCGATTATAGAAAATCGAGGAAACGGTAAGGAATACATACCCCTTGCAATTTATTTCGGCAAACAATGGAAAGTGTTTCAGTCGACTTGTGCTTATACGTGCTTAAAGAGGATGTAAAGAGGATCACAAAAATCGCAGGCAGAGCCTCCTAAGTGCATTATTTTCGAAGTTACAGCCAAAAAACCAAAGGCTTGATTAATCGAGGAAGAGCCTTGGTCGATCAGTACACTGAAACAATTTTTTATTAAAGAAGGGCTTTCGCTGATCATCCTAACTTGAGGTACGCGTCGAGAGCTTCAAAAAAATATATGATTATCTTAGGTTTCGATCGGTGTTTCGAAAGTTACAGGCGATTATAGAAAATCAAGGAAACGGTAAGGAATACATGCCCCGTGCAATTTATTTCGGCAAAAAATGGAAAGTGTTTCGGTCGACTTGTGCTTATACACGCTAAAAGAGGATGGAAAGAGGATCACAAAAATCGCAGGCAGAGCTTTCTAAGTGCATTATTTTCGAAGTTATAGCCAAAAAACCAAAGACTTGATTAATCGAGGAAGAGCCTTGGTCGACCAGTACAACTGAAACAATTTTTTTTTAAAGATGGGCTTTCGCTGATCATCCTAACATAAGGTACGCGTCGAGAGCTTCAAGAAAATGTATGATTATCATAGGTTTCGATCGGTGTTTCGAAAGTTACAAGCGATTATAGAAAATCAAGGAAACGGTAAGGAATACATACCCCTTGCAATTTATTTCGGCAAAAAATGGAAAGTGTTTCGGTCGACTTGTTCTTATACATGCTTAAAGAGGATATAAAGGGGATCACAAAAATCGCAGGCAGAGCTTTCTAAGTGCATTATTTTCGAAGTTATAGCCAAAAAACCAAAGGCTTGATTAATCGAGGAAGAGCCTTGGTCGATCAGTACACTGAAACAATTTTTTATTAAAGAAGGGCTTTCGCTGATCATCCTAACTTGAGGTACGCGTCGAGAGCTTCAAGAAAATGTATGATTATCATAGGTTTCGATCGGTGTTTCGAAAGTTACAGGCGATTATAGAAAATCAATGAAACGGTAAGGAATATGTGGGCGTGTTGCGAATATACTGTAGGCCACCGGAGGTGTCGATGGTGGAACGTTTATAATAACTGATTACTTATTGTTCAATGTTTTATTTACACTCCGATAATATACACTACTATTTACACTAATATATACGAACTTAATGATTCGTTAGGCGGACGAAGATATAATCGCGGATTGCGCTCGGGTTAAATATCGCTAATTATGTTCGCACGTGTCGCTGTCACTCGAGGCTAACAAAGGACTAAATCTTTTCGATCTCTCGATCCTCGATCGCAACGCCTTCGCGGTCGGTGGCGGGGCTGCGCGGTGACGCGGCACTTTTGACCGCCACAAATACATGCCCCGTGCAATTTATTTCGGCAAAAAATGGAAAGTGTTTCGGTCGACTTGTGCTTTACACGCTAAAAGAGGATGGAAAGAGGATCACAAAAATCGCAGGCAGAGCTTTCTAAGTGCATTATTTTCGAAGTTACAGCCAAAAAACCAAAGACTTGATTAATCGAGGAAGAGCCTTGGTCGAGCACTATTACTGAAACAATATTTTTTTTAAAGATGAGCTGTCGCTCATAGTCCTATCTTAAGGTACGCGTCGAGAGCTTCAAGAAAATGTATGATTATCATAGGGTTCGATCGGTGTTTCGAAAGTTACAGGCGATTATAGATAATCGAGGAAACGGCAAGGAATACATACCCCTTGCAATTTATTTCGGCAAAAAATGGAAAGTGTTTCAGTCGACTTGTGCTTATAACTGCTTAAAGAGGATGGAAAGAGGATCACAAAAATCGCAGGCAGAGCTTTCTAAGTGCATTATTTTCAAAGTTACAGCCAAAAAACCAAAGACTTGATTAATCGAGGAAGAGCCTTGGTCGACCACTATTACTGAAACAATATTTTTTTTTAAAGATGAGCTGTCGCTCATAGTCCTATCTTAAGGTACGCGTCGACAGCTTCCAGAAAATGTATGATTTTCATAGGTTTCGATCGGTGTTTCGAAAGTTACAGGCGATTAAAGAAAATCGACGAAACGTTAAGGAATACATACCCCTTGCAATTTATTTCGGCAAAAAATGGAAAGTTTTTCGGTCGACTCGTTCTTATATATGCTTAAAGAGGATGGAAAGAGGATCACAAAAATCGCAGGCAGAGCCTTCTAAGTGCATTATTTTCGAAATTACAGCCAAAAAACCCACGACTTGAATAATCGAGGAAGAGCCTTGGTCAACCACTACTACTGAAACATTATTTTTTTTTAAAGATGGGCTTTCGCTGATAGTCCTATCTTAAGGTACGCGTCGAGAGCTTCAAGAAAATGTATGATTATCACAGGTTTCGATCGGTGTTTCGAAAGTTACAGGCGATTAAAGAAAATCGAGGAAACGGTAAGGAATACATACCCATTGCAATTTATTTCGGCAAAAAATGGAAAGTGTTTCGGTCGACTTGTGCTTATACAGGCTTCAAGAGGATGGAAAGAGGACCACAAAAATCGCAGGCAGAGCTTTCTAAGTGTATTATTTTCGAAGTTACAGCCAAAAAACCCAAGACTTGATTAATCGAGGAAGAGCCTTGGTCAACCACTACTACTGAAACATTATTTTTTTTAAAGATGGGCTTTCGCTGATAGTCCTATCTTAAGGTACGCGTCGAGAGCTTCAAGAAAATGTATGATTATCATAGGTTTCGATCGGTGTTTCGAAAGTTACAGGCGTTTATAGAAAATCGAGGAAACGGTAAGGAATACAAACCTCTTGCAATTTATTTCGGCAAAAAATGGAAAGTTTTTCGATCGACTTGTGCTTATACACGCTTAAAGAGGATGGAACGGGCATCACAAAAATCGCAGGCAGAGCCTCCTAGGTGCATTATATTTGAAGTTACAGCCAAAAAACCAACGGCTTGATTAATCGAAGAAGAGCCTTGGTCGACCACTACAACTGAAACCATTTTTTTTTTTAAGATGGGCTTTCGCTGGTAGTCCTATCTTAAGGTACGCGTCGAGAGCTTCCAGAAAATGTAAGATAATCATAGGTTTCGATCGGTGTTTCGAAAGTTACAGGCGATTAAAGAAAATCGAGGAAACGGTAAGGAATAAATACCCATTGCAATATATTTCGGCAAATAATGGAAAGTGTTTCGGTCGACTTGTACTTTAACGCGCTTAAAGCGGATGGAACGAGGATCACAAAAATCGCAGGCAGAGCCTTCTAAGTTAATTATTTTCGAAGTTACAGCAAAAAAACCAAAGAGTTGATTAATCGAGGAAGAGCCTCGGTCGACCACTACAACTGAAACAATTTTTTTTTAAAGATGGGCTTTCGCTGGTAGTCCTATCTTAAGGTACGCGTCGAGAGCTTCAAGAAAATGTATGATTATCGTAGGGTTCGATCGGTGTTTTGAAAGTTACAGGCGATTATAGAATATCGAGGAAACGGCAAGGAATACATACCCCTTGCAATTTATTTCGGCAAAAAATGGAAAGTGTTTCGGTCGACTTGTGCTTATACATGCTTAAAGAGGATGGAAAGAGGTACACAAAAATCGCAGGCAGAGCTTTCTAAGTGCATTATTTTCGAAGTTATAGCCAAAAAACCAAAGACTTGATTAATCGAGGAAGAGCCTTGGTCGACCAGTACAACTGAAACAATTTTTTTTTAAAGATGGGCTTTCGCAGATCATCCTAACATAAGGTACGCGTCGAGAGCTTCAAGAAAATGTATGATTATCATAGGTTTCGATCGGTGTTTCGAAAGTTACAAGCGATTATAGAAAATCAAGGAAACGGTAAGCAATACATACCCCTTGCAATTTATTTCGGCAAAAAATGGAAAGTGTTTCGGTCGACTTGTTCTTATACATGCTTAAAGAGGATGTAAAGAGGATCACAAAAATCGCAGGCAGAGCTTTCTAAGTGCATTATTTTTGAAGTTACAGCCAAAAAACCAAAGACTTGATTAATCGAGGAAGAGCCTTGGTCGACCACAATTACTGAAACAATATTTTTTTTTAAAGATGAGCTGTCGCTCATAGTCCTATCTTAAGGTACGCGTCGAGAGCTTCAAGAAAATGTATGATTATCATAGGGTTCGATCGGTGTTTCGAAAGTTACAGGCGATTATAGAAAATCGAGGAAACGGCAAGGAATACATACCCCTTGCAATTTATTTCGGCAAAAAATGGAAAGTGTTTCAGTCGACTTGTGCTTATAATTGCTTAAAGAGGATGGAAAGAGGATCACAAAAATCGCAGGCAGAGCTTTCTAAGTGCATTATTTTCAAAGTTACAGCCAAAAAACCAAAGACTTGATTAATCGAGGAAGAGCCTTGGTCGACCACTACAACTGATACAATTTTTTTTAAGATGGGCTTTCGCTGATAGTCCTATCTTAAGGTACGCGTCGAGAGCTTCAAGAAAATGTATGATTATCATAGGTTTCGATCGGTGTTTCGAAAGTTACAGGCGATTAAAGAAAATCGAGGAAACGGTAAGGAATACATACCCATTGCAATTTATTTCGGCAAAAAATGGAAAGTGTTTCGGTCGACTTGTGCTTATACAGGCTTCAAGAGGATGGAAAGAGGACCACAAAAATCGCAGGCAGAGCTTTCTAAGTGCATTATTTTCGAAGTTACAGCCAAAAAACCCAAGACTTGATTAATTGAGGAAGAGCCTTGGTCAACCACTACTACTGAAACATTATTTTTTTTAAAGATGGGCTTTCGCTGATAGTCCTATCTTAAGGTACGCGTCGGGAGCTTCAAGAAAATGTATGATTATCATCGGTTTCGATCGGTGTTTCGAAAGTTACAGGCGATTAAAGAAAATCGAGGAAACGGTAAGGAATAAATACCCCTTGCAATTGATTTTGGCAAAAAATGGAAAGTGTTTCGGTCGACTTGTGCTTATACATGCTTAAAGAGAATGGAAATAGGATCACAAAAATCGCAGGCAAAGCCTCCTAAGTGCATTATTTTCGAAGTTATAGCCAAAAAACCAATAACTTGATTAATCGAGGAAGAGCCTTGGTCGACCACTACTACTGAAACAATATTTTTTTTAAAGATGGGCTGTCGCTGTTAATCCTATCACAAGGTACGCGTCGACAACTTCAAGAAAATGTATGATTAGCATAGGTTTCGATCGGTGTTTCGAAAGTTACGGGCGTTTATAGAAAATCGAGGAAACGGTAAGGAATACAAACCTCTTGCAATTTATTTCGGCAAAAAATGGAAAGTTTTTCGATCGACTTGTGCTTATACACGCTTAAAGAGGATGGAACGGGCATCACAAAAATCTCAGGCAGAGCCTTCTAGGTGCATTATATTCGAAGTTACAGCCAAAAAACCAACGGCTTGATTAATCGAAGAAGAGCCTTGGTCGACCACTACAACTGAAACCATTTTTTTTTTAAGATGGGCTTTCGCTGGTAGTCCTATCTTAAGGTACGCGTCGAGAGCTTCAAGAAAATGTATGATTATCATAGGTTTCGATCGGTGTTTCGAAAGTTACAGGCGATTAAAGAAAATCGAGGAAACGGTAAGGAATACATACCCATTGCAATTTATTTCGGCAAAAAATGGAAAGTGTTTCGGTCGACTTGTGCTTATACAGGCTTCAAGAGGATGGAAAGAGGACCACAAAAATCGCAGGCAGAGCTTTCTAAGTGCATTATTTTCGAAGTTACAGCCATAAAACCCAAGACTTGATTAATCGAGGAAGAGCCTTGGTCAACCACTACTACTGAAACATTATTTTTTTTAAAGATGGGCTTTCGCTGATAGTCCTATCTTAAGGTACGCGTCGGGAGCTTCAAGAAAATGTATGATTATCATCGGTTTCGATCGGTGTTTCGAAAGTTACAGGCGATTAAAGAAAATCGAGGAAACGGTAAGGAATAAATACCCATTGCAATTGATTTTGGCAAAAAATGGAAAGTGTTTCGGTCGACTTGTGCTTATACATGCTTAAAGAGAATGGAAATAGGATCACAAAAATCGCAGGCAAAGCCTCCTAAGTGCATTATTTTCGAAGTTATAGCCAAAAAACCAATAACTTGATTAATCGAGGAAGAGCCTTGGTCGACCACTACTACTGAAACAATATTTTTTTTAAAGATGGGCTGTCGCTGTTAATCCTATCACAAGGTACGCGTCGACAACTTGAAGAAAATGTATGATTAGCATAGGTTTCGATCGGTGTTTCGAAAGTTACGGGCGTTTATAGAAAATCGAGGAAACGGTAAGGAATACAAACCTCTTGCAATTTATTTCGGCAAAAAATGGAAAGTTTTTCGATCGACTTGTGCTTATACACGCTTAAAGAGGATGGAACGGGCATCACAAAAATCTCAGGCAGAGCCTTCTAGGTGCATTATATTCGAAGTTACAGCCAAAAAACCAACGGCTTGATTAATCGAAGAAGAGCCTTGGTCGACCACTACAACTGAAACCATTTTTTTTTTTAAGATGGGCTTTCGCTGGTAGTCCTATCTTAAGGTACGCGTCGAGAGCTTCAAGAAAATGTAAGATAATCATAGGTTTCGATCGGTGTTTCGAAAGTTACAGCCGATTAAAGAAAATCGAGGAAACGGTAAGGAATAAATACCCATTGCAATATATTTCGGCAAACAATGGAAAGTGTTTCGGTCGACTTGTACTTTAACGCGCTTAAAGTGGATGGAACGAGGATCACAAAAATCGCAGGCAGAGCCTTCTATGTTAATTATTTTCGAAGTTACAGCCAAAAAACCAAAGACTTGATTAATCGAGGAAGAGCCTTGGTCGACCACTACAACTGAAACAATTTTTTTTTAAAGATGGGCTTTCGCTGGTAGTCCTATCTTAAGGTACGCGTCGAGAGCTTCAAGAAAATGTATGATTATCGTAGGGTTCGATCGGTGTTTCGAAAGTAACAGGCGATTATAGAAAATCGAGGAAACGGCAAGGAATACATACCCCTTGCAATTTATTTCGGCAAAAAATGGAAAGTGTTTCGGTCGACTTGTGCTTATACATGCTTAAAGAGGATGGAAAGAGGTACACAAAAATCGCAGGCAGAGCTTTCTAAGTGCATTATTTTCGAAGTTATAGCCAAAAAACCAAAGACTTGATTAATCGAGGAAGAGCATTGGTCGACCAGTACAACTGAAACAATTTTTTTTTAAAGATGGGCTTTCGCTGATCATCCTAACATAAGGTACGCGTCGAGAGCATCAAGAAAATGTATGATTAGCATAGGTTTCGATCGGTGTTTCGAAAGTTACGGGCGATTATAGAAAATCGAGGAAACGGTAAGGAATACAAACCATTTGCAATTTATTTCGGCAAAAAATGGAAAGTTTTTCGATCGACTTGTGCTTATACACGCTTAAAGAGGATGGAACGGGCATCACAAAAATCGCAGGCAGAGCCTCCTAAGTGCATTATTTTCGAAGTTATAGCCAAAAAACCAAAGACTTGATTAATCGAGGAAGAGCCTTGGTCGACCAGTACAACTGAAACAATTTTTTTTTAAAGATGGGCTTTCGCAGATCATCCTAACATAAGGTACGCGCCGAGAGCTTCAAGAAAATGTATGATTATCATAGGTTTCGATCGGTGTTACGAAAGTTACAAGCGATTATAGAAAATCAAGGAAACGGTTAGCAATACATACCCCTTGCAATTTATTTCGGCAAAAAATGGAAAGTGTTTCGGTCGACTTGTTCTTATACATGCTTAAAGAGGATGTAAAGAGGATCACAAAAATCGAAGGCAGAGCCTCCTAAGTGCATTATTTTCGAAGTTACAGCCAAAAAACCAAAGGCTTGATTAATCGAGGAAGAGCCTTGGTCGATCAGTACACTGAAACAATTTTTTATTAAAGAAGGGCTTTCGCTGATCATCCTAACTTGAGGTACGCGTCGAGAGCTTCAAGAAAATATATGATTATCATAGGTTTCGATCGGTGTTTCGAAAGTTACAGGCGATTATAGAAAATCAAGGAAACGGTAAGGAATACATGCCCCGTGCAATTTATTTCGGCAAAAAATGGAAAGTGTTTCGGTCGACTTGTGCTTATACATGCTAAAAGAGGATGGAAAGAGGATCACAAAAATCGCAGGCAGAGCTTTCTAAGTGCATTATTTTCGAAGTTACAGCCAAAAAACCAAAGACTTGATTAATCGAGGAAGAGCCTTGGTCGACCACTATTACTGAAACAATATTTTTTTTTAAAGATGAGCTGTCGCTCATAGTCCTATCTTAAGGTACGCGTCGACAGCTTCCAGAAAATGTATGATTATCATAGGTTTCGATCGGTGTTTCGAAAGTTACAGGCGATTAAAGAAAATCGACGAAACGGTAAGGAATACATACCCCTTGCAATTTATTTCGGCAAAAAATGGAAAGTTTTTCGATCGACTTGTGCTTATACACGCTTAAAGAGGATGTAAAGAGGATCACAAAAATCGCAGGCAGAGCCTCCTAAGTGCATTATTTTCGAAGTTACAGCCAAAAAACCAACGGCTTGATTAATCGAGGAAGAGCCATGGTCGACCACTATTACTGAAACAATATTTTTTTTTAAAGATGAGCTGTCGCTCATAGTCCTATCTTAAGGTACGCGTCGAGAGCTTCAAGAAAATGTATGATTATCATAGGGTTCGATTGGTGTTTCGAAAGTTACAGGCGATTATAGAAAATCGAGGAAACGGCAAGGAATACATACCCCTTGCAATTTATTTCGGCAAAAAATGGAAAGTGTTTCGGTCGACTTGTGCTTATAATTGCTTAAAGAGGATGGAAAGAGGATCACAAAAATCGCAGGCAGAGCTTTCTAAGTGCATTATTTTCAAAGTTACAGCCAAAAAACCAAAGACTTGATTAATCGAGGAAGAGCCTTGGTCGACCACTACAACTGATACAATTTTTTTTAAGATGGGCTTTCGCTGATAGTCCTATCTTAAGGTACGCGTCGAGAGCTTCAAGAAAATGTATGATTATCATAGGTTTCGATCGGTGTTTCGAAAGTTACAGGCGATTAAAGAAAATCGAGGAAACGGTAAGGAATACATACCCATTGCAATTTATTTCGGCAAAAAATGGAAAGTGTTTCGGTCGACTTGTGCTTATACAGGCTTCAAGAGGATGGAAAGAGGACCACAAAAATCGCAGGCAGAGCTTTCTAAGTGCATTATTTTCGAAGTTACAGCCAAAAAACCCAAGACTTGATTAATTGAGGAAGAGCCTTGGTCAACCACTACTACTGAAACATTATTTTTTTTAAAGATGGGCTTTCGCTGATAGTCCTATCTTAAGGTACGCGTCGAGAGCTTCGAGAAAATGTATGATTTTCATAGGTTTCGATCGGTGTTTCGAAAGTTACAGGCGATTAAAGAAAATCGACGAAACGTTAAGGAATACATACCCCTTGCAATTTATTTCGGCGAAAAATGGAAAGTTTTTCGGTCGACTCGTTCTTATATATGCTTAAAGAGGATGGAAAGAGGATCACAAAAATCGCAGGCAGAGCCTTCTAAGTGCATTATTTTCGAAATTACAGCCAAAAAACCCACGACTTGAATAATCGAGGAAGAGCCTTGGTCAACCACTACTACTGAAACATTATTTTTTTTTAAAGATGGGCTTTCGCTGATAGTCCTATCTTAAGGTACGCGTCGAGAGCTTCAAGAAAATGTATGATTATCACAGGTTTCGATCGGTGTTTCGAAAGTTACAGGCGATTAAAGAAAATCGAGGAAACGGTAAGGAATACATACCCATTGCAATTTATTTCGGCAAAAAATGGAAAGTGTTTCGGTCGACTTGTGCTTATACAGGCTTCAAGAGGATGGAAAGAGGACCACAAAAATCGCAGGCAGAGCTTTCTAAGTGTATTATTTTCGAAGTTACAGCCAAAAAACCCAAGACTTGATTAATCGAGGAAGAGCCTTGGTCAACCACTACTACTGAAACATTATTTTTTTTAAAGATGGGCTTTCGCTGATAGTCCTATCTTAAGGTACGCGTCGAGAGCTTCAAGAAAATGTATGATTATCATAGGTTTCGATCGGTGTTTCGAAAGTTACAGGCGTTTATAGAAAATCGAGGAAACGGTAAGGAATACAAACCTCTTGCAATTTATTTCGGCAAAAAATGGAAAGTTTTTCGATCGACTTGTGCTTATACACGCTTAAAGAGGATGGAACGGGCATCACAAAAATCGCAGGCAGAGCCTCCTAGGTGCATTATATTTGAAGTTACAGCCAAAAAACCAACGGCTTGATTAATCGAAGAAGAGCCTTGGTCGACCACTACAACTGAAACCATTTTTTTTTTAAGATGGGCTTTCGCTGGTAGTCCTATCTTAAGGTACGCGTCGAGAGCTTCCAGAAAATGTAAGATAATCATAGGTTTCGATCGGTGTTTCGAAAGTTACAGGCGATTAAAAAAAATCGAGGAAACGGTAAGGAATAAATACCCATTGCAATATATTTCGGCAAATAATGGAAAGTGTTTCGGTCGACTTGTACTTTAACGCGCTTAAAGTGGATGGAACGAGGATCACAAAAATCGCAGGCAGAGCCTTCTAAGTTAATTATTTTCGAAGTTACAGCAAAAAAACCAAAGAGTTGATTAATCGAGGAAGAGCCTCGGTCGACCACTACAACTGAAACAATTTTTTTTTAAAGATGGGCTTTCGCTGGTAGTCCTATCTTAAGGTACGCGTCGAGAGCTTCAAGAAAATGTATGATTATCGTAGGGTTCGATCGGTGTTTTGAAAGTTACAGGCGATTATAGAATATCGAGGAAACGGCAAGGAATACATACCCCTTGCAATTTATTTCGGCAAAAAATGGAAAGTGTTTCGGTCGACTTGTGCTTATACAGGCTTCAAGAGGATGGAAAGAGGACCACAAAAATCGCAGGCAGAGCTTTCTAAGTGCATTATTTTCGAAGTTACAGCCAAAAAACCCAAGACTTGATTAATTGAGGAAGAGCCTTGGTCAACCACTACTACTGAAACATTATTTTTTTTAAAGATGGGCTTTCGCTGATAGTCCTATCTTAAGGTACGCGTCGAGAGCTTCGAGAAAATGTATGATTTTCATAGGTTTCGATCGGTGTTTCGAAAGTTACAGGCGATTAAAGAAAATCGACGAAACGTTAAGGAATACATACCCCTTGCAATTTATTTCGGCAAAAAATGGAAAGTTTTTCGGTCGACTCGTTCTTATATATGCTTAAAGAGGATGGAAAGAGGATCACAAAAATCGCAGGCAGAGCCTTCTAAGTGCATTATTTTCGAAATTACAGCCAAAAAACCCACGACTTGAATAATCGAGGAAGAGCCTTGGTCAACCACTACTACTGAAACATTATTTTTTTTTAAAGATGGGCTTTCGCTGATAGTCCTATCTTAAGGTACGCGTCGAGAGCTTCAAGAAAATGTATGATTATCACAGGTTTCGATCGGTGTTTCGAAAGTTACAGGCGATTAAAGAAAATCGAGGAAACGGTAAGGAATACATACCCATTGCAATTTATTTCGGCAAAAAATGGAAAGTGTTTCGGTCGACTTGTGCTTATACAGGCTTCAAGAGGATGGAAAGAGGACCACAAAAATCGCAGGCAGAGCTTTCTAAGTGTATTATTTTCGAAGTTACAGCCAAAAAACCCAAGACTTGATTAATCGAGGAAGAGCCTTGGTCAACCACTACTACTGAAACATTATTTTTTTTAAAGATGGGCTTTCGCTGATAGTCCTATCTTAAGGTACGCGTCGAGAGCTTCAAGAAAATGTATGATTATCATAGGTTTCGATCGGTGTTTCGAAAGTTACAGGCGTTTATAGAAAATCGAGGAAACGGTAAGGAATACAAACCTCTTGCAATTTATTTCGGCAAAAAATGGAAAGTTTTTCGATCGACTTGTGCTTATACACGCTTAAAGAGGATGGAACGGGCATCACAAAAATCGCAGGCAGAGCCTCCTAGGTGCATTATATTTGAAGTTACAGCCAAAAAACCAACGGCTTGATTAATCGAAGAAGAGCCTTGGTCGACCACTACAACTGAAACCATTTTTTTTTTTAAGATGGGCTTTCGCTGGTAGTCCTATCTTAAGGTACGCGTCGAGAGCTTCCAGAAAATGTAAGATAATCATAGGTTTCGATCGGTGTTTCGAAAGTTACAGGCGATTAAAAAAAATCGAGGAAACGGTAAGGAATAAATACCCATTGCAATATATTTCGGCAAATAATGGAAAGTGTTTCGGTCGACTTGTACTTTAACGCGCTTAAAGTGGATGGAACGAGGATCACAAAAATCGCAGGCAGAGCCTTCTAAGTTAATTATTTTCGAAGTTACAGCAAAAAAACCAAAGAGTTGATTAATCGAGGAAGAGCCTCGGTCGACCACTACAACTGAAACAATTTTTTTTTAAAGATGGGCTTTCGCTGGTAGTCCTATCTTAAGGTACGCGTCGAGAGCTTCAAGAAAATGTATGATTATCGTAGGGTTCGATCGGTGTTTTGAAAGTTACAGGCGATTATAGAATATCGAGGAAACGGCAAGGAATACATACCCCTTGCAATTTATTTCGGCAAAAAATGGAAAGTGTTTCGGTCGACTTGTGCTTATACATGCTTAAAGAGGATGGAAAGAGGTACACAAAAATCGCAGGCAGAGCTTTCTAAGTGCATTATTTTCGAAGTTATAGCCAAAAAACCAAAGACTTGATTAATCGAGGAAGAGCCTTGGTCGACCAGTACAACTGAAACAATTTTTTTTTAAAGATGGGCTTTCGCAGATCATCCTAACATAAGGTACGCGTCGAGAGCTTCAAGAAAATGTATGATTATCATAGGTTTCGATCGGTGTTTCGAAAGTTACAAGCGATTATAGAAAATCAAGGAAACGGTAAGGAATACATACCCCTTGCAATTTATTTCGGCAAAAAATGGAAAGTGTTTCGGTCGACTTGTGCTTATACAGGCTTCAAGAGGATGGAAAGAGGACCACAAAAATCGCAGGCAGAGCTTTCTAAGTGCATTATTTTCGAAGTTACAGCCAAAAAACCCAAGACTTGATTAATTGAGGAAGAGCCTTGGTCAACCACTACTACTGAAACATTATTTTTTTTAAAGATGGGCTTTCGCTGATAGTCCTATCTTAAGGTACGCGTCGGGAGCTTCAAGAAAATGTATGATTATCATCGGTTTCGATCGGTGTTTCGAAAGTTACAGGCGATTAAAGAAAATCGAGGAAACGGTAAGGAATAAATACCCCTTGCAATTGATTTTGGCAAAAAATGGAAAGTGTTTCGGTCGACTTGTGCTTATACATGCTTAAAGAGAATGGAAATAGGATCACAAAAATCGCAGGCAAAGCCTCCTAAGTGCATTATTTTCGAAGTTATAGCCAAAAAACCAATAACTTGATTAATCGAGGAAGAGCCTTGGTCGACCACTACTACTGAAACAATATTTTTTTTAAAGATGGGCTGTCGCTGTTAATTCTATCACAAGGTACGCGTCGACAACTTCAAGAAAATGTATGATTAGCATAGGTTTCGATCGGTGTTTCGAAAGTTACGGGCGTTTATAGAAAATCGAGGAAACGGTAAGGAATACAAACCTCTTGCAATTTATTTCGGCAAAAAATGGAAAGTTTTTCGATCGACTTGTGCTTATACACGCTTAAAGAGGATGGAACGGGCATCACAAAAATCTCAGGCAGAGCCTTCTAGGTGCATTATATTCGAAGTTACAGCCAAAAAACCAACGGCTTGATTAATCGAAGAAGAGCCTTGGTCGACCACTACAACTGAAACCATTTTTTTTTTAAGATGGGCTTTCGCTGGTAGTCCTATCTTAAGGTACGCGTCGAGAGCTTCAAGAAAATGTATGATTATCATAGGTTTCGATCGGTGTTTCGAAAGTTACAGGCGATTAAAGAAAATCGAGGAAACGGTAAGGAATACATACCCATTGCAATTTATTTCGGCAAAAAATGGAAAGTGTTTCGGTCGACTTGTGCTTATACAGGCTTCAAGAGGATGGAAAGTGGACCACAAAAATCGCAGGCAGAGCTTTCTAAGTGCATTATTTTCGAAGTTACAGCCAAAAAAACCCAAGACTTGATTAATCGAGGAAGAGCCTTGGTCAACCACTACTACTGAAACATTATTTTTTTTAAAGATGGGCTTTCGCTGATAGTCCTATCTTAAGGTACGCGTCGGGAGCTTCAAGAAAATGTATGATTATCATCGGTTTCGATCGGTGTTTCGAAAGTTACAGGCGATTAAAGAAAATCGAGGAAACGGTAAGGAATAAATACCCCTTGCAATTGATTTTGGCAAAAAATGGAAAGTGTTTCGGTCGACTTGTGCTTATACATGCTTAAAGAGAATGGAAATAGGATCACAAAAATCGCAGGCAAAGCCTCCTAAGTGCATTATTTTCGAAGTTATAGCCAAAAAACCAATAACTTGATTAATCGAGGAAGAGCCTTGGTCGACCACTACTACTGAAACAATATTTTTTTTAAAGATGGGCTGTCGCTGTTAATCCTATCACAAGGTACGCGTCGACAACTTCAAGAAAATGTATGATTAGCATAGGTTTCGATCGGTGTTTCGAAAGTTACGGGCGTTTATAGAAAATCGAGGAAACGGTAAGGAATACAAACCTCTTGCAATTTATTTCGGCAAAAAAATGGAAAGTTTTTCGATCGACTTGTGCTTATACACGCTTAAAGAGGATGGAACGGGCATCACAAAAATCTCAGGCAGAGCCTTCTAGGTGCATTATATTCGAAGTTACAGCCAAAAAACCAACGGCTTGATTAATCGAAGAAGAGCCTTGGTCGACCACTACAACTGAAACCATTTTTTTTTTAAGATGGGCTTTCGCTGGTAGTCCTATCTTAAGGTACGCGTCGAGAGCTTCAAGAAAATGTAAGATAATCATAGGTTTCGATCGGTGTTTCGAAAGTTACAGCCGATTAAAGAAAATCGAGGAAACGGTAAGGAATAAATACCCATTGCAATATATTTCGGCAAATAATGGAAAGTGTTTCGGTCGACTTGTACTTTAACGCGCTTAAAGTGGATGGAACGAGGATCACAAAAATCGCAGGCAGAGCCTTCTATGTTAATTATTTTCGAAGTTACAGCCAAAAAACCAAAGACTTGATTAATCGAGGAAGAGCCTTGGTCGACCACTACAACTGAAACAATTTTTTTTTAAAGATGGGCTTTCGCTGGTAGTCCTATCTTAAGGTACGCGTCGAGTGCTTCAAGAAAATGTATGATTATCGTAGGGTTCGATCGGTGTTTCGAAAGTAACAGGCGATTATAGAAAATCGAGGAAACGGCAAGGAATACATACCCCTTGCAATTTATTTCGGCAAAAAATGGAAAGTGTTTCGGTCGACTTGTGCTTATACATGCTTAAAGAGGATGGAAAGAGGTACACAAAAATCGCAGGCAGAGCTTTCTAAGTGCATTATTTTCGAAGTTATAGCCAAAAAACCAAAGACTTGATTAATCGAGGAAGAGCATTGGTCGACCAGTACAACTGAAACAATTTTTTTTTAAAGATGGGCTTTCGCTGATCATCCTAACATAAGGTACGCGTCGAGAGCATCAAGAAAATGTATGATTAGCATAGGTTTCGATCGGTGTTTCGAAAGTTACGGGCGATTATAGAAAATCGAGGAAACGGTAAGGAATACAAACCATTTGCAATTTATTTCGGCAAAAAATGGAAAGTTTTTCGATCGACTTGTGCTTCTACACGCTTAAAGAGGATGGAACGGGCATCACAAAAATCGCAGGCAGAGCCTCCTAAGTGCATTATTTTCGAAGTTATAGCCAAAAAACCAAAGACTTGATTAATCGAGGAAGAGCCTTGGTCGACCAGTACAACTGAAACAATTTTTTTTTAAAGATGGGCTTTCGCAGATCATCCTAACATAAGGTACGCGCCGAGAGCTTCAAGATAATGTATGATTATCATAGGTTTCGATCGGTGTTACGAAAGTTACAAGCGATTATAGAAAATCAAGGAAACGGTAAGCAATACATACCCCTTGCAATTTATTTCGGCAAAAAATGGAAAGTGTTTCGGTCGACTTGTTCTTATACATGCTTAAAGAGGATGTAAAGAGGATCACAAAAATCGAAGGCAGAGCCTCCTAAGTGCATTATTTTCGAAGTTACAGCCAAAAAACCAAAGGCTTGATTAATCGAGGAAGAGCCTTGGTCGATCAGTACACTGAAACAATTTTTTATTAAAGAAGGGCTTTCGCTGATCATCCTAACTTGAGGTACGCGTCGAGAGCTTCAAGAAAATATATGATTATCATAGGTTTCGATCGGTGTTTCGAAAGTTACAGGCGATTATAGAAAATCAAGGAAACGGTAAGGAATACATGCCCCGTGCAATTTATTTCGGCAAAAAATGGAAAGTGTTTCGGTCGACTTGTGCTTATACATGCTAAAAGAGGATGGAAAGAGGATCACAAAAATCGCAGGCAGAGCTTTCTAAGTGCATTATTTTCGAAGTTACAGCCAAAAAACCAAAGACTTGATTAATCGAGGAAGAGCCTTGGTCGACCACTATTACTGAAACAATATTTTTTTTTAAAGATGAGCTGTCGCTCATAGTCCTATCTTAAGGTACGCGTCGACAGCTTCCAGAAAATGTATGATTATCATAGGTTTCGATCGGTGTTTCGAAAGTTACAGGCGATTAAAGAAAATCGACGAAACGGTAAGGAATACATACCCCTTGCAATTTATTTCGGCAAAAAATGGAAAGTTTTTCGATCGACTTGTGCTTATACACGCTTAAAGAGGATGGAAAGGGCATCACAAAAATTGCAGGCAGAGCCTCCTAAGTGCATTATTTTCGAAGTTACAGCCAAAAAAACCAACGGCTTGATTAATCGAGGAAGAGCCATGGTCGACCACTATTACTGAAACAATATTTTTTTTTAAAGATGAGCTGTCGCTCATAGTCCTATCTTAAGGTACGCGTCGAGAGCTTCAAGAAAATGTATGATTATCATAGGGTTCGATTGGTGTTTCGAAAGTTACAGGCGATTATAGAAAATCGAGGAAACGGCAAGGAATACATACCCCTTGCAATTTATTTCGGCAAAAAATGGAAAGTGTTTCGGTCGACTTGTGCTTATAATTGCTTAAAGAGGATGGAAAGAGGATCACAAAAATCGCAGGCAGAGCTTTCTAAGTGCATTATTTTCAAAGTTACAGCCAAAAAACCAAAGACTTGATTAATCGAGGAAGAGCCTTGGTCGACCACTACAACTGATACAATTTTTTTTAAGATGGGCTTTCGCTGATAGTCCTATCTTAAGGTACGCGTCGAGAGCTTCAAGAAAATGTATGATTATCATAGGTTTCGATCGGTGTTTCGAAAGTTACAGGCGATTAAAGAAAATCGAGGAAACGGTAAGGAATACATACCCATTGCAATTTATTTCGGCAAAAAATGGAAAGTGTTTCGGTCGACTTGTGCTTATACAGGCTTCAAGAGGATGGAAAGAGGACCACAAAAATCGCAGGCAGAGCTTTCTAAGTGCATTATTTTCGAAGTTACAGCCAAAAAACCCAAGACTTGATTAATTGAGGAAGAGCCTTGGTCAACCACTACTACTGAAACATTATTTTTTTTAAAGATGGGCTTTCGCTGATAGTCCTATCTTAAGGTACGCGTCGAGAGCTTCGAGAAAATGTATGATTATCATCGGTTTCGATCGGTGTTTCGAAAGTTACAGGCGATTAAAGAAAATCGAGGAAACGGTAAGGAATAAATACCCCTTGCAATTGATTTTGGCAAAAAATGGAAAGTGTTTCGGTCGACTTGTGCTTATACATGCTTAAAGAGGATGGAAAGAGGATCACAAAAATCGCAGGCAGAGCTTTCTAAGTGCATTATTTTCGAAGTTATAGCCAAAAAACCAATAACTTGATTAATCGAGGAAGAGCCTTGGTCGACCACTACCACTGAAACAATATTTTTTTTAAAGATGGGCTGTCGCTCATAGTCCTATCTTAAGGCACGCGTCGACAGCTTCAAGAAAATGTAAGATTATCATAGGTTTCGATCGGTGTTTCGAAGTTACAGGCGATTATAGAAAATCGAGGAAACGGCAAGGAATACATACCCCTTGCAATTTATTTCGGCAAAAAATGGAAAGTGTTTCAGTCGACTTGTGCTTATACATGCTTAAAGAGGATGTAAAGAGGATCACAAAAATCGCAGGCAGAGCCTCCTAAGTGCATTATTTTCGAAGTTACAGCCAAAAAACCAAAGGCTTGATTAATCGAGGAAGAGCCTTGGTCGATCAGTACACTGAAACAATTTTTTATTAAAGAAGGGCTTTCGCTGATCATCCTAACTTGAGGTACGCGTCGAGAGCTTCCAGAAAATGTATGATTATCATAAGTTTCGATCGGTGTTTCGAAAGTTACAGGCGATGAAAGAAAATCGAGGAAACGGTAAGGAATACATACCCATTGCAATTTATTTCGGCAAAAAATGGAAAGTGTTTCGGTCGACTTGTGCTTATACAGGCTTCAAGAGGATGGAAAGAGGATCACAAAAATCGCAGGCAGAGCTTTCTAAGTGCATTATTTTCGAAGTTACAGCCAAAAAACCCAAGACTTGATTAATCGAGGAAGAGCCTTGGTCAACCACTACTACTGAAACATTATTTTTTTTAAAGATGGGCTTTCGCTGATAGTCCTATCTTAAGGTACGCGTCGAGAGCTTCAAGAAAATGTATGATTATCATAGGTTTCGATCGGTGTTTCGAAAGTTACAGGCGATTATAGAAAATCGAGGAAACGGTAAGGAATACATACCCCTTGCAATTTATTTCGGCAAACAATGGAAAGTGTTTCAGTCGACTTGTGCTTATACGTGCTTAAAGAGGATGTAAAGAGGATCACAAAAATCGCAGGCAGAGCCTCCTAAGTGCATTATTTTCGAAGTTACAGCCAAAAAACCAAAGACTTGATTAATCGAGGAAGAGCCTTGGTCGACCAGTACAACTGAAACAATTTTTTTTTAAAGATGGGCTTTCGCTGATCATCCTAACATAAGGTACGCGTCGAGAGCTTCAAGAAAATGTATGATTAGCATAGGTTTCGATCGGTGTTTCGAAAGTTACAGGCGATTAAAGAAAATCGAGGAAACGGTAAGGAATAAATACCCCTTGCAATTGATTTTGGCAAAAAATGGAAAGTGTTTCGGTCGACTTGTGCTTATACATGCTTAAAGAGGATGGAAAGAGGATCACAAAAATCGCAGGCAGAGCTTTCTAAGTGCATTATTTTCGAAGTTATAGCCAAAAAACCAATAACTTGATTAATCGAGGAAGAGCCTTGGTCGACCACTACCACTGAAACAATATTTTTTTTAAAGATGGGCTGTCGCTCATAGTCCTATCTTAAGGCACGCGTCGACAGCTTCAAGAAAATGTAAGATTATCATAGGTTTCGATCGGTGTTTCGAAGTTACAGGCGATTATAGAAAATCGAGGAAACGGCAAGGAATACATACCCCTTGCAATTTATTTCGGCAAAAAATGGAAAGTGTTTCAGTCGACTTGTGCTTATACATGCTTAAAGAGGATGTAAAGAGGATCACAAAAATCGCAGGCAGAGCCTCCTAAGTGCATTATTTTCGAAGTTACAGCCAAAAAACCAAAGGCTTGATTAATCGAGGAAGAGCCTTGGTCGATCAGTACACTGAAACAATTTTTTATTAAAGAAGGGCTTTCGCTGATCATCCTAACTTGAGGTACGCGTCGAGAGCTTCCAGAAAATGTATGATTATCATAAGTTTCGATCGGTGTTTCGAAAGTTACAGGCGATGAAAGAAAATCGAGGAAACG
Organism: Anoplius nigerrimus; assembly: GCA_914767735.1. Taxonomy (NCBI): domain Eukaryota; kingdom Metazoa; phylum Arthropoda; class Insecta; order Hymenoptera; family Pompilidae; genus Anoplius; species Anoplius nigerrimus. Next base: position 88,593 of record CAJZBX010000335.1, on the reverse strand, counting down.
GTAAGGAATACATACCCATTGCAATTTATTTCGGCAAAAAATGGAAAGTGTTTCGGTCGACTTGTGCTTATACAGGCTTCAAGAGGATGGAAAGAGGATCACAAAAATCGCAGGCAGAGCTTTCTAAGTGCATTATTTTCGAAGTTACAGCCAAAAAACCCAAGACTTGATTAATCGAGGAAGAGCCTTGGTCAACCACTACTACTGAAACATTATTTTTTTTAAAGATGGGCTTTCGCTGATAGTCCTATCTTAAGGTACGCGTCGAGAGCTTCAAGAAAATGTATGATTATCATAGGTTTCGATCGGTGTTTCGAAAGTTACAGGCGATTATAGAAAATCGAGGAAACGGTAAGGAATACATACCCCTTGCAATTTATTTCGGCAAACAATGGAAAGTGTTTCAGTCGACTTGTGCTTATACGTGCTTAAAGAGGATGTAAAGAGGATCACAAAAATCGCAGGCAGAGCCTCCTAAGTGCATTATTTTCGAAGTTACAGCCAAAAAACCAAAGACTTGATTAATCGAGGAAGAGCCTTGGTCGACCAGTACAACTGAAACAATTTTTTTTTAAAGATGGGCTTTCGCTGATCATCCTAACATAAGGTACGCGTCGAGAGCTTCAAGAAAATGTATGATTAGCATAGGTTTCGATCGGTGTTTCGAAAGTTACAGGCGATTATAGAAAATCAAGGAAACGGTAAGGAATACATGCCCCGTGCAATTTATTTCGCCAAAAAATGGAAAGTGTTTCGGTCGACTTGTGCTTATACATGCTAAAAGAGGATGGAAAGAGGATCACAAAAATCGCAGGCAGAGCTTTCTAAGTGCATTATTTTCAAAGTTACAGCCAAAAAACCAAAGACTTGATTAATCGAGGAAGAGCCTTGGTCGACCACAATTACTGAAACAATATTTTTTTTTAAAGATGAGCTGTCGCTCATAGTCCTATCTTAAGGTACGCGTCGAGAGCTTCAAGAAAATGTATGATTATCATTGGGTTCGATCGGTGTTTCGAAAGTTACAGGCGATTATAGAAAATCGAGGAAACGGCAAGGAATACATACCCCTTGCAATTTATTTCGGCAAAAAATGGAAAGTGTTTCAGTCGACTTGTGCTTATAATTGCTTAAAGAGGATGGAAAGAGGATCACAAAAATCGCAGGCAGAGCTTTCTAAGTGCATTATTTTCAAAGTTACAGCCAAAAAACCAAAGACTTGATTAATCGAGGAAGATCCTTGGTCGACCACTACAACTGATACAATTTTTTTTAAGATGGGCTTTCGCTGATAGTCCTATCTTAAGGTACGCGTCGAGAGCTTCAAGAAAATGTATGATTATCATAGGTTTCGATCGGTGTTTCGAAAGTTACAGGCGATTAAAGAAAATCGAGGAAACGGTAAGGAATACATACCCATTGCAATTTATTTCGGCAAAAAATGGAAAGTGTTTCGGTCGACTTGTGCTTATACAGGCTTCAAGAGGATGGAAAGAGGACCACAAAAATCGCAGGCAGAGCTTTCTAAGTGCATTATTTTCGAAGTTACAGCCAAAAAACCCAAGACTTGATTAATCGAGGAAGAGCCTTGGTCAACCACTACTACTGAAACATTATTTTTTTTAAAGATGGGCTTTCGCTGATAGTCCTATCTTAAGGTACGCGTCGGGAGCTTCAAGAAAATGTATGATTATCATCGGTTTCGATCGGTGTTTCGAAAGTTACAGGCGATTAAAGAAAATCGAGGAAACGGTAAGGAATAAATACCCCTTGCAATTGATTTTGGCAAAAAATGGAAAGTGTTTCGGTCGACTTGTGCTTATACATGCTTAAAGAGAATGGAAATAGGATCACAAAAATCGCAGGCAAAGCCTCCTAAGTGCATTATTTTCGAAGTTATAGCCAAAAAACCAATAACTTGATTAATCGAGGAAGAGCCTTGGTCGACCACTACTACTGAAACAATATTTTTTTTAAAGATGGGCTGTCGCTGTTAATCCTATCACAAGGTACGCGTCGACAACTTCAAGAAAATGTATGATTAGCATAGGTTTCGATCGGTGTTTCGAAAGTTACGGGCGTTTATAGAAAATCGAGGAAACGGTAAGGAATACAAACCTCTTGCAATTTATTTCGGCAAAAAATGGAAAGTTTTTCGATCGACTTGTGCTTATACACGCTTAAAGAGGATGGAACGGGCATCACAAAAATCTCAGGCAGAGCCTTCTAGGTGCATTATATTCGAAGTTACAGCCAAAAAACCAACGGCTTGATTAATCGAAGAAGAGCCTTGGTCGACCACTACAACTGAAACCATTTTTTTTTTAAGATGGGCTTTCGCTGGTAGTCCTATCTTAAGGTACGCGTCGAGAGCTTCAAGAAAATGTATGATTATCATAGGTTTCGATCGGTGTTTCGAAAGTTACAGGCGATTAAAGAAAATCGAGGAAACGGTAAGGAATACATACCCATTGCAATTTATTTCGGCAAAAAATGGAAAGTGTTTCGGTCGACTTGTGCTTATACAGGCTTCAAGAGGATGGAAAGAGGACCACAAAAATCGCAGGCAGAGCTTTCTAAGTGCATTATTTTCGAAGTTACAGCCAAAAAACCCAAGACTTGATTAATCGAGGAAGAGCCTTGGTCAACCACTACTACTGAAACATTATTTTTTTTAAAGATGGGCTTTCGCTGATAGTCCTATCTTAAGGTACGCGTCGGGAGCTTCAAGAAAATGTATGATTATCATCGGTTTCGATCGGTGTTTCGAAAGTTACAGGCGATTAAAGAAAATCGAGGAAACGGTAAGGAATAAATACCCCTTGCAATTGATTTTGGCAAAAAATGGAAAGTGTTTCGGTCGACTTGTGCTTATACATGCTTAAAGAGAATGGAAATAGGATCACAAAAATCGCAGGCAAAGCCTCCTAAGTGCATTATTTTCGAAGTTATAGCCAAAAAACCAATAACTTGATTAATCGAGGAAGAGCCTTGGTCGACCACTACTACTGAAACAATATTTTTTTTAAAGATGGGCTGTCGCTGTTAATCCTATCACAAGGTACGCGTCGACAACTTCAAGAAAATGTATGATTAGCATAGGTTTCGATCGGTGTTTCGAAAGTTACGGGCGTTTATAGAAAATCGAGGAAACGGTAAGGAATACAAACCTCTTGCAATTTATTTCGGCAAAAAATGGAAAGTTTTTCGATCGACTTGTGCTTATACACGCTTAAAGAGGATGGAACAGGCATCACAAAAATCTCAGGCAGAGCCTTCTAGGTGCATTATATTCGAAGTTACAGCCAAAAAACCAACGGCTTGATTAATCGAAGAAGAGCCTTGGTCGACCACTACAACTGAAACCATTTTTTTTTTAAGATGGGCTTTCGCTGGTAGTCCTATCTTAAGGTACGCGTCGAGAGCTTCAAGAAAATGTAAGATAATCATAGGTTTCGATCGGTGTTTCGAAAGTTACAGCCGATTAAAGAAAATCGAGGAAACGGTAAGGAATAAATACCCATTGCAATATATTTCGGCAAATAATGGAAAGTGTTTCGGTCGACTTGTACTTTAACGCGCTTAAAGTGGATGGAACGAGGATCACAAAAATCGCAGGCAGAGCCTTCTATGTTAATTATTTTCGAAGTTACAGCCAAAAAACCAAAGACTTGATTAATCGAGGAAGAGCCTTGGTCGACCACTACAACTGAAACAATTTTTTTTTAAAGATGGGCTTTCGCTGGTAGTCCTATCTTAAGGTACGCGTCGAGTGCTTCAAGAAAATGTATGATTATCGTAGGGTTCGATCGGTGTTTCGAAAGTTACAGGCGATTATAGAAAATCGAGGAAACGGCAAGGAATACATACCCCTTGCAATTTATTTCGGCAAAAAATGGAAAGTGTTTCGGTCGACTTGTGCTTATACATGCTTAAAGAGGATGGAAAGAGGTACACAAAAATCGCAGGCAGAGCTTTCTAAGTGCATTATTTTCGAAGTTATAGCCAAAAAACCAAAGACTTGATTAATCGAGGAAGAGCATTGGTCGACCAGTACAACTGAAACAATTTTTTTTTAAAGATGGGCTTTCGCTGATCATCCTAACATAAGGTACGCGTCGAGAGCATCAAGAAAATGTATGATTAGCATAGGTTTCGATCGGTGTTTCGAAAGTTACGGGCGATTATAGAAAATCGAGGAAACGGTAAGGAATACAAACCATTTGCAATTTATTTCGGCAAAAAATGGAAAGTTTTTCGATCGACTTGTGCTTATACACGCTTAAAGAGGATGGAACGGGCATCACAAAAATCGCAGGCAGAGCCTCCTAAGTGCATTATTTTCGAAGTTATAGCCAAAAAACCAAAGACTTGATTAATCGAGGAAGAGCTTTGGTCGACCAGTACAACTGAAACAATTTTTTTTTAAAGATGGGCTTTCGCAGATCATCCTAACATAAGGTACGCGCCGAGAGCTTCAAGAAAATGTATGATTATCATAGGTTTCGATCGGTGTTACGAAAGTTACAAGCGATTATAGAAAATCAAGGAAACGGTAAGCAATACATACCCCTTGCAATTTATTTCGGCAAAAAATGGAAAGTGTTTCGGTCGACTTGTTCTTATACATGCTTAAAGAGGATGTAAAGAGGATCACAAAAATCGAAGGCAGAGCCTCCTAAGTGCATTATTTTCGAAGTTACAGCCAAAAAACCAAAGGCTTGATTAATCGAGGAAGAGCCTTGGTCGATCAGTACACTGAAACAATTTTTTATTAAAGAAGGGCTTTCGCTGATCATCCTAACTTGAGGTACGCGTCGAGAGCTTCAAGAAAATATATGATTATCATAGGTTTCGATCGGTGTTTCGAAAGTTACAGGCGATTATAGAAAATCAAGGAAACGGTAAGGAATACATGCCCCGTGCAATTTATTTCGGCAAAAAATGGAAAGTGTTTCGGTCGACTTGTGCTTATACATGCTAAAAGAGGATGGAAAGAGGATCACAAAAATCGCAGGCAGAGCTTTCTAAGTGCATTATTTTCGAAGTTACAGCCAAAAAACCAAAGACTTGATTAATCGAGGAAGAGCCTTGGTCGACCACTATTACTGAAACAATATTTTTTTTTAAAGATGAGCTGTCGCTCATATTCCTATCTTAAGGTACGCGTCGACAGCTTCCAGAAAATGTATGATTATCATAGGTTTCGATCGGTGTTTCGAAAGTTACAGGCGATTAAAGAAAATCGACGAAACGGTAAGGAATACATACCCCTTGCAATTTATTTCGGCAAAAAATGGAAAGTTTTTCGATCGACTTGTGCTTATACACGCTTAAAGAGGATGGAAAGGGCATCACAAAAATCGCAGGCAGAGCCTCCTAAGTGCATTATTTTCGAAGTTACAGCCAAAAAACCAACGGCTTGATTAATCGAGGAAGAGCCATGGTCGACCACTATTACTGAAACAATATTTTTTTTTAAAGATGAGCTGTCGCTCATAGTCCTATCTTAAGGTACGCGTCGAGAGCTTCAAGAAAATGTATGATTATCATAGGGTTCGATTGGTGTTTCGAAAGTTACAGGCGATTATAGAAAATCGAGGAAACGGCAAGGAATACATACCCCTTGCAATTTATTTCGGCAAAAAATGGAAAGTGTTTCGGTCGACTTGTGCTTATAATTGCTTAAAGAGGATGGAAAGAGGATCACAAAAATCGCAGGCAGAGCTTTCTAAGTGCATTATTTTCAAAGTTACAGCCAAAAAACCAAAGACTTGATTAATCGAGGAAGAGCCTTGGTCGACCACTACAACTGATACAATTTTTTTTAAGATGGGCTTTCGCTGATAGTCCTATCTTAAGGTACGCGTCGAGAGCTTCAAGAAAATGTATGATTATCATAGGTTTCGATCGGTGTTTCGAAAGTTACAGGCGATTAAAGAAAATCGAGGAAACGGTAAGGAATACATACCCATTGCAATTTATTTCGGCAAAAAATGGAAAGTGTTTCGGTCGACTTGTGCTTATACAGGCTTCAAGAGGATGGAAAGAGGATCACAAAAATCGCAGGCAGAGCTTTCTAAGTGCATTATTTTCGAAGTTACAGCCAAAAAACCCAAGACTTGATTAATCGAGGAAGAGCCTTGGTCGACCACTACCACTGAAACAATATTTTTTTTAAAGATGGGCTGTCGCTCATAGTCCTATCTTAAGGCACGCGTCGACAGCTTCAAGAAAATGTAAGATTATCATAGGTTTCGATCGGTGTTTCGAAGTTACAGGCGATTATAGAAAATCGAGGAAACGGCAAGGAATACATACCCCTTGCAATTTATTTCGGCAAAAAATGGAAAGTGTTTCAGTCGACTTGTGCTTATACATGCTTAAAGAGGATGTAAAGAGGATCACAAAAATCGCAGGCAGAGCCTCCTAAGTGCATTATTTTCGAAGTTACAGCCAAAAAACCAAAGGCTTGATTAATCGAGGAAGAGCCTTGGTCGATCAGTACACTGAAACAATTTTTTATTAAAGAAGGGCTTTCGCTGATCATCCTAACTTGAGGTACGCGTCGAGAGCTTCCAGAAAATGTATGATTATCATAAGTTTCGATCGGTGTTTCGAAAGTTACAGGCGATGAAAGAAAATCGAGGAAACGGTAAGGAATACATACCCATTGCAATTTATTTCGGCAAAAAATGGAAAGTGTTTCGGTCGACTTGTGCTTATACGTGCTTAAAGAGGATGGAAAGAGGATCACAAAAATCGCAGGCAGAGCCTCCTAAGTGCATTATTTTCGAAGTTACAGCCAAAAAACCAAAGACTTGATTAATCGAGGAAGAGCCTTGGTCAACCACTACTACTGAAACATTATTTTTTTTAAAGATGGGCTTTCGCTGATAGTCCTATCTTAAGGTACGCGTCGGGAGCTTCAAGAAAATGTATGATTATCATCGGTTTCGATCGGTGTTTCGAAAGTTACAGGCGATTAAAGAAAATCGAGGAAACGGTAAGGAATAAATACCCCTTGCAATTGATTTTGGCAAAAAATGGAAAGTGTTTCGGTCGACTTGTGCTTATACATGCTTAAAGAGAATGGAAATAGGATCACAAAAATCGCAGGCAAAGCCTCCTAAGTGCATTATTTTCGAAGTTATAGCCAAAAAACCAATAACTTGATTAATCGAGGAAGAGCCTTGGTCGACCACTACTACTGAAACAATATTTTTTTTAAAGATGGGCTGTCGCTGTTAATCCTATCACAAGGTACGCGTCGACAACTTCAAGAAAATGTATGATTAGCATAGGTTTCGATCGGTGTTTCGAAAGTTACGGGCGTTTATAGAAAATCGAGGAAACGGTAAGGAATACAAACCTCTTGCAATTTATTTCGGCAAAAAATGGAAAGTTTTTCGATCGACTTGTGCTTATACACGCTTAAAGAGGATGGAACGGGCATCACAAAAATCTCCGGCAGAGCCTTCTAGGTGCATTATATTCGAAGTTACAGCCAAAAAACCAACGGCTTGATTAATCGAAGAAGAGCCTTGGTCGACCACTACAACTGAAACCATTTTTTTTTTAAGATGGGCTTTCGCTGGTAGTCCTATCTTAAGGTACGCGTCGAGAGCTTCAAGAAAATGTATGATTATCATAGGTTTCGATCGGTGTTTCGAAAGTTACAGGCGATTAAAGAAAATCGAGGAAACGGTAAGGAATACATACCCATTGCAATTTATTTCGGCAAAAAATGGAAAGTGTTTCGGTCGACTTGTGCTTATACAGGCTTCAAGAGGATGGAAAGAGGACCACAAAAATCGCAGGCAGAGCTTTCTAAGTGCATTATTTTCGAAGTTACAGCCAAAAAACCCAAGACTTGATTAATCGAGGAAGAGCCTTGGTCAACCACTACTACTGAAACATTATTTTTTTTAAAGATGGGCTTTCGCTGATAGTCCTATCTTAAGGTACGCGTCGGGAGCTTCAAGAAAATGTATGATTATCATCGGTTTCGATCGGTGTTTCGAAAGTTACAGGCGATTAAAGAAAATCGAGGAAACGGTAAGGAATAAATACCCCTTGCAATTGATTTTGGCAAAAAATGGAAAGTGTTTCGGTCGACTTGTGCTTATACATGCTTAAAGAGAATGGAAATAGGATCACAAAAATCGCAGGCAAAGCCTCCTAAGTGCATTATTTTCGAAGTTATAGCCAAAAAACCAATAACTTGATTAATCGAGGAAGAGCCTTGGTCGACCACTACTACTGAAACAATATTTTTTTTAAAGATGGGCTGTCGCTGTTAATCCTATCACAAGGTACGCGTCGACAACTTCAAGAAAATGTATGATTAGCATAGGTTTCGATCGGTGTTTCGAAAGTTACGGGCGTTTATAGAAAATCGAGGAAACGGTAAGGAATACAAACCTCTTGCAATTTATTTCGGCAAAAAATGGAAAGTTTTTCGATCGACTTGTGCTTATACACGCTTAAAGAGGATGGAACAGGCATCACAAAAATCTCAGGCAGAGCCTTCTAGGTGCATTATATTCGAAGTTACAGCCAAAAAACCAACGGCTTGATTAATCGAAGAAGAGCCTTGGTCGACCACTACAACTGAAACCATTTTTTTTTAAGATGGGCTTTCGCTGGTAGTCCTATCTTAAGGTACGCGTCGAGAGCTTCAAGAAAATGTAAGATAATCATAGGTTTCGATCGGTGTTTCGAAAGTTACAGCCGATTAAAGAAAATCGAGGAAACGGTAAGGAATAAATACCCATTGCAATATATTTCGGCAAATAATGGAAAGTGTTTCGGTCGACTTGTACTTTAACGCGCTTAAAGTGGATGGAACGAGGATCACAAAAATCGCAGGCAGAGCCTTCTATGTTAATTATTTTCGAAGTTACAGCCAAAAAACCAAAGACTTGATTAATCGAGGAAGAGCCTTGGTCGACCACTACAACTGAAACAATTTTTTTTTAAAGATGGGCTTTCGCTGGTAGTCCTATCTTAAGGTACGCGTCGAGTGCTTCAAGAAAATGTATGATTATCGTAGGGTTCGATCGGTGTTTCGAAAGTAACAGGCGATTATAGAAAATCGAGGAAACGGCAAGGAATACATACCCCTTGCAATTTATTTCGGCAAAAAATGGAAAGTGTTTCGGTCGACTTGTGCTTATACATGCTTAAAGAGGATGGAAAGAGGTACACAAAAATCGCAGGCAGAGCTTTCTAAGTGCATTATTTTCGAAGTTATAGCCAAAAAACCAACGACTTGATTAATCGAGGAAGAGCATTGGTCGACCAGTACAACTGAAACAATTTTTTTTTAAAGATGGGCTTTCGCTGATCATCCTAACATAAGGTACGCGTCGAGAGCATCAAGAAAATGTATGATTAGCATAGGTTTCGATCGGTGTTTCGAAAGTTACGGGCGATTATAGAAAATCGAGGAAACGGTAAGGAATACAAACCATTTGCAATTTATTTCGGCAAAAAATGGAAAGTTTTTCGATCGACTTGTGCTTATACACGCTTAAAGAGGATGGAACGGGCATCACAAAAATCGCAGGCAGAGCCTCCTAAGTGCATTATTTTCGAAGTTATAGCCAAAAAACCAAAGACTTGATTAATCGAGGAAGAGCCTTGGTCGACCAGTACAACTGAAACAATTTTTTTTTAAAGATGGGCTTTCGCAGATCATCCTAACATAAGGTACGCGCCGAGAGCTTCAAGAAAATGTATGATTATCATAGGTTTCGATCGGTGTTACGAAAGTTACAAGCGATTATAGAAAATCAAGGAAACGGTAAGCAATACATACCCCTTGCAATTTATTTCGGCAAAAAATGGAAAGTGTTTCGGTCGACTTGTTCTTATACATGCTTAAAGAGGATGTAAAGAGGATCACAAAAATCGAAGGCAGAGCCTCCTAAGTGCATTATTTTCGAAGTTACAGCCAAAAAACCAAAGACTTGATTAATCGAGGAAGAGCCTTGGTCGATCAGTACACTGAAACAATTTTTTATTAAAGAAGGGCTTTCGCTGATCATCCTAACTTGAGGTACGCGTCGAGAGCTTCAAGAAAATATATGATTATCATAGGTTTCGATCGGTGTTTCGAAAGTTACAGGCGATTATAGAAAATCAAGGAAACGGTAAGGAATACATGCCCCGTGCAATTTATTTCGGCAAAAAATGGAAAGTGTTTCGGTCGACTTGTGCTTATACATGCTAAAAGAGGATGGAAAGAGGATCACAAAAATCGCAGGCAGAGCTTTCTAAGTGCATTATTTTCGAAGTTACAGCCAAAAAACCAAAGACTTGATTAATCGAGGAAGAGCCTTGGTCGACCACTATTACTGAAACAATATTTTTTTTTAAAGATGAGCTGTCGCTCATAGTCCTATCTTAAGGTACGCGTCGACAGCTTCCAGAAAATGTATGATTATCATAGGTTTCGATCGGTGTTTCGAAAGTTACAGGCGATTAAAGAAAATCGACGAAACGGTAAGGAATACATACCCCTTGCAATTTATTTCGGCAAAAAATGGAAAGTTTTTCGATCGACTTGTGCTTATACACGCTTAAAGAGGATGGAAAGGGCATCACAAAAATCGCAGGCAGAGCCTCCTAAGTGCATTATTTTCGAAGTTACAGCCAAAAAACCAACGGCTTGATTAATCGAGGAAGAGCCATGGTCGACCACTATTACTGAAACAATATTTTTTTTTAAAGATGAGCTGTCGCTCATAGTCCTATCTTAAGGTACGCGTCGAGAGCTTCAAGAAAATGTATGATTATCATAGGGTTCGATCGGTGTTTCGAAAGTTACAGGCGATTATAGAAAATCGAGGAAACGGCAAGGAATACATACCCCTTGCAATTTATTTCGGCAAAAAATGGAAAGTGTTTCAGTCGACTTGTGCTTATAATTGCTTAAAGAGGATGGAAAGAGGATCACAAAAATCGCAGGCAGAGCTTTCTAAGTGCATTATTTTCAAAGTTACAGCCAAAAAACCAAAGACTTGATTAATCGAGGAAGAGCCTTGGTCGACCACTACAACTGATACAATTTTTTTTAAGATGGGCTTTCGCTGATAGTCCTATCTTAAGGTACGCGTCGAGAGCTTCAAGAAAATGTATGATTATCATAGGTTTCGATCGGTGTTTCGAAAGTTACAGGCGATTAAAGAAAATCGAGGAAACGGTAAGGAATACATACCCATTGCAATTTATTTCGGCAAAAAATGGAAAGTGTTTCGGTCGACTTGTGCTTATACAGGCTTCAAGAGGATGGAAAGAGGACCACAAAAATCGCAGGCAGAGCTTTCTAAGTGCATTATTTTCGAAGTTACAGCCAAAAAACCCAAGACTTGATTAATTGAGGAAGAGCCTTGGTCAACCACTACTACTGAAACATTATTTTTTTTAAAGATGGGCTTTCGCTGATAGTCCTATCTTAAGGTACGCGTCGGGAGCTTCAAGAAAATGTATGATTATCATCGGTTTCGATCGGTGTTTCGAAAGTTACAGGCGATTAAAGAAAATCGAGGAAACGGTAAGGAATAAATACCCCTTGCAATTGATTTTGGCAAAAAATGGAAAGTGTTTCGGTCGACTTGTGCTTATACATGCTTAAAGAGAATGGAAATAGGATCACAAAAATCGCAGGCAAAGCCTCCTAAGTGCATTATTTTCGAAGTTATAGCCAAAAAACCAATAACTTGATTAATCGAGGAAGAGCCTTGGTCGACCACTACTACTGAAACAATATTTTTTTTAAAGATGGGCTGTCGCTGTTAATCCTATCACAAGGTACGCGTCGACAACTTCAAGAAAATGTATGATTAGCATAGGTTTCGATCGGTGTTTCGAAAGTTACGGGCGTTTATAGAAAATCGAGGAAACGGTAAGGAATACAAACCTCTTGCAATTTATTTCGGCAAAAAATGGAAAGTTTTTCGATCGACTTGTGCTTATACACGCTTAAAGAGGATGGAACGGGCATCACAAAAATCTCAGGCAGAGCCTTCTAGGTGCATTATATTCGAAGTTACAGCCAAAAAACCAACGGCTTGATTAATCGAAGAAGAGCCTTGGTCGACCACTACAACTGAAACCATTTTTTTTTTAAGATGGGCTTTCGCTGGTAGTCCTATCTTAAGGTACGCGTCGAGAGCTTCAAGAAAATGTATGATTATCATAGGTTTCGATCGGTGTTTCGAAAGTTACAGGCGATTAAAGAAAATCGAGGAAACGGTAAGGAATACATACCCATTGCAATTTATTTCGGCAAAAAATGGAAAGTGTTTCGGTCGACTTGTGCTTATACAGGCTTCAAGAGGATGGAAAGAGGACCACAAAAATCGCAGGCAGAGCTTTCTAAGTGCATTATTTTCGAAGTTACAGCCAAAAAACCCAAGACTTGATTAATCGAGGAAGAGCCTTGGTCAACCACTACTACTGAAACATTATTTTTTTTAAAGATGGGCTTTCGCTGATAGTCCTATCTTAAGGTACGCGTCGGGAGCTTCAAGAAAATGTATGATTATCATCGGTTTCGATCGGTGTTTCGAAAGTTACAGGCGATTAAAGAAAATCGAGGAAACGGTAAGGAATAAATACCCCTTGCAATTGATTTTGGCAAAAAATGGAAAGTGTTCCGGTCGACTTGTGCTTATACATGCTTAAAGAGAATGGAAATAGGATCACAAAAATCGCAGGCAAAGCCTCCTAAGTGCATTATTTTCGAAGTTATAGCCAAAAAACCAATAACTTGATTAATCGAGGAAGAGCCTTGGTCGACCACTACTACTGAAACAATATTTTTTTTAAAGATGGGCTGTCGCTGTTAATCCTATCACAAGGTACGCGTCGACAACTTCAAGAAAATGTATGATTAGCATAGGTTTCGATCGGTGTTTCGAAAGTTACGGGCGTTTATAGAAAATCGAGGAAACGGTAAGGAATACAAACCTCTTGCAATTTATTTCGGCAAAAAATGGAAAGTTTTTCGATCGACTTGTGCTTATACACGCTTAAAGAGGATGGAACAGGCATCACAAAAATCTCAGGCAGAGCCTTCTAGGTGCATTATATTCGAAGTTACAGCCAAAAAACCAACGGCTTGATTAATCGAAGAAGAGCCTTGGTCGACCACTACAACTGAAACCATTTTTTTTTTAAGATGGGCTTTCGCTGGTAGTCCTATCTTAAGGTACGCGTCGAGAGCTTCAAGAAAATGTAAGATAATCATAGGTTTCGATCGGTGTTTCGAAAGTTACAGCCGATTAAAGAAAATCGAGGAAACGGTAAGGAATAAATACCCATTGCAATATATTTCGGCAAATAATGGAAAGTGTTTCGGTCGACTTGTACTTTAACGCGCTTAAAGAGGATGGAAAGAGGATCACAAAAATAGCAGGCAGAACTTTCTAAGTGCATTATTTTCGAAGTTACAGCCAAAAAACCAAAGACTTGATTAATCGAGGAAGAGCCTTGGTCGACCACTACAACTGAAACAATTTTTTTTTAAAGATGGGCTTTCGCTGGTAGTCCTATCTTAAGGTACGCGTCGAGTGCTTCAAGAAAATGTATGATTATCGTAGGGTTCGATCGGTGTTTCGAAAGTAACAGGCGATTATAGAAAATCGAGGAAACGGCAAGGAATACATACCCCTTGCAATTTATTTCGGCAAAAAATGGAAAGTGTTTCGGTCGACTTGTGCTTATACATGCTTAAAGAGGATGGAAAGAGGTACACAAAAATCGCAGGCAGAGCTTTCTAAGTGCATTATTTTCGAAGTTATAGCCAAAAAACCAAAGACTTGATTAATCGAGGAAGAGCATTGGTCGACCAGTACAACTGAAACAATTTTTTTTTAAAGATGGGCTTTCGCTGATCATCCTAACATAAGGTACGCGTCGAGAGCATCAAGAAAATGTATGATTAGCATAGGTTTCGATCGGTGTTTCGAAAGTTACGGGCGATTATAGAAAATCGAGGAAACGGTAAGGAATACAAACCATTTGCAATTTATTTCGGCAAAAAATGGAAAGTTTTTCGATCGACTTGTGCTTATACACGCTTAAAGAGGATGGAACGGGCATCACAAAAATCGCAGGCAGAGCCTCCTAAGTGCATTATTTTCGAAGTTATAGCCAAAAAACCAAAGACTTGATTAATCGAGGAAGAGCCTTGGTCGACCAGTACAACTGAAACAATTTTTTTTTAAAGATGGGCTTTCGCAGATCATCCTAACATAAGGTACGCGTCGAGAGCTTCAAAAAAATGTAAGATTATCATAGGTTTCGATCGGTGTTTCGAAAGTTACAGGCGATTAAAGAAAATCGAGGAAACGGTAAGGAATACATACCCCTTGCAATTTATTTCGGCAAAAAATGGAAAGTGTTTCGGTCGACTTGTTCTTATACATGCTTAAAGAGGATGTAAAGAGGATCACAAAAATCGCAGGCAGAGCTTTCTAAGTGCATTATTTTTGAAGTTACAGCCAAAAAACCAAAGACTTGATTAATCGAGGAAGAGCCTTGGTCGACCACAATTACTGAAACAATATTTTTTTTTAAAGATGAGCTGTCGCTCATAGTCCTATCTTAAGGTACGCGTCGAGAGCTTCAAGAAAATGTATGATTATCATAGGGTTCGATCGGTGTTTCGAAAGTTACAGGCGATTATAGAAAATCGAGGAAACGGCAAGGAATACATACCCCTTGCAATTTATTTCGGCAAAAAATGGAAAGTGTTTCAGTCGACTTGTGCTTATAATTGCTTAAAGAGGATGGAAAGAGGATCACAAAAATCGCAGGCAGAGCTTTCTAAGTGCATTATTTTCAAAGTTACAGCCAAAAAACCAAAGACTTGATTAATCGAGGAAGAGCCTTGGTCGACCACTACAACTGATACAATTTTTTTTAAGATGGGCTTTCGCTGATAGTCCTATCTTAAGGTACGCGTCGAGAGCTTCAAGAAAATGTATGATTATCATAGGTTTCGATCGGTGTTTCGAAAGTTACAGGCGATTAAAGAAAATCGAGGAAACGGTAAGGAATACATACCCATTGCAATTTATTTCGGCAAAAAATGGAAAGTGTTTCGGTCGACTTGTGCTTATACAGGCTTCAAGAGGATGGAAAGAGGACCACAAAAATCGCAGGCAGAGCTTTCTAAGTGCATTATTTTCGAAGTTACAGCCAAAAAACCCAAGACTTGATTAATTGAGGAAGAGCCTTGGTCAACCACTACTACTGAAACATTATTTTTTTTAAAGATGGGCTTTCGCTGATAGTCCTATCTTAAGGTACGCGTCGGGAGCTTCAAGAAAATGTATGATTATCATCGGTTTCGATCGGTGTTTCGAAAGTTACAGGCGATTAAAGAAAATCGAGGAAACGGTAAGGAATAAATACCCCTTGCAATTGATTTTGGCAAAAAATGGAAAGTGTTTCGGTCGACTTGTGCTTATACATGCTTAAAGAGAATGGAAATAGGATCACAAAAATCGCAGGCAAAGCCTCCTAAGTGCATTATTTTCGAAGTTATAGCCAAAAAACCAATAACTTGATTAATCGAGGAAGAGCCTTGGTCGACCACTACTACTGAAACAATATTTTTTTTAAAGATGGGCTGTCGCTGTTAATCCTATCACAAGGTACGCGTCGACAACTTCAAGAAAATGTATGATTAGCATAGGTTTCGATCGGTGTTTCGAAAGTTACGGGCGTTTATAGAAAATCGAGGAAACGGTAAGGAATACAAACCTCTTGCAATTTATTTCGGCAAAAAATGGAAAGTTTTTCGATCGACTTGTGCTTATACACGCTTAAAGAGGATGGAACGGGCATCACAAAAATCTCAGGCAGAGCCTTCTAGGTGCATTATATTCGAAGTTACAGCCAAAAAACCAACGGCTTGATTAATCGAAGAAGAGCCTTGGTCGACCACTACAACTGAAACCATTTTTTTTTTAAGATGGGCTTTCGCTGGTAGTCCTATCTTAAGGTACGCGTCGAGAGCTTCAAGAAAATGTATGATTATCATAGGTTTCGATCGGTGTTTCGAAAGTTACAGGCGATTAAAGAAAATCGAGGAAACGGTCAGGAATACATACCCATTGCAATTTATTTCGGCAAAAAATGGAAAGTGTTTCGGTCGACTTGTGCTTATACAGGCTTCAAGAGGATGGAAAGAGGACCATAAAAATCGCAGGCAGAGCTTTCTAAGTGCATTATTTTCGAAGTTACAGCCAAAAAACCCAAGACTTGATTAATCGAGGAAGAGCCTTGGTCAACCACTACTACTGAAACATTATTTTTTTTAAAGATGGGCTTTCGCTGATAGTCCTATCTTAAGGTACGCGTCGGGAGCTTCAAGAAAATGTATGATTATCATCGGTTTCGATCGGTGTTTCGAAAGTTACAGGCGATTAAAGAAAATCGAGGAAACGGTAAGGAATAAATACCCCTTGCAATTGATTTTGGCAAAAAATGGAAAGTGTTCCGGTCGACTTGTGCTTATACATGCTTAAAGAGAATGGAAATAGGATCACAAAAATCGCAGGCAAAGCCTCCTAAGTGCATTATTTTCGAAGTTATAGCCAAAAAACCAATAACTTGATTAATCGAGGAAGAGCCTTGGTCGACCACTACTACTGAAACAATATTTTTTTTAAAGATGGGCTGTCGCTGTTAATCCTATCACAAGGTACGCGTCGACAACTTCAAGAAAATGTATGATTAGCATAGGTTTCGATCGGTGTTTCGAAAGTTACGGGCGTTTATAGAAAATCGAGGAAACGGTAAGGAATACAAACCTCTTGCAATTTATTTCGGCAAAAAATGGAAAGTTTTTCGATCGACTTGTGCTTATACACGCTTAAAGAGGATGGAACAGGCATCACAAAAATCTCAGGCAGAGCCTTCTAGGTGCATTATATTCGAAGTTACAGCCAAAAAACCAACGGCTTGATTAATCGAAGAAGAGCCTTGGTCGACCACTACAACTGAAACCATTTTTTTTTTAAGATGGGCTTTCGCTGGTAGTCCTATCTTAAGGTACGCGTCGAGAGCTTCAAGAAAATGTAAGATAATCATAGGTTTCGATCGGTGTTTCGAAAGTTACAGCCGATTAAAGAAAATCGAGGAAACGGTAAGGAATAAATACCCATTGCAATATATTTCGGCAAATAATGGAAAGTGTTTCGGTCGACTTGTACTTTAACGCGCTTAAAGTGGATGGAACGAGGATCACAAAAATCGCAGGCAGAGCCTTCTATGTTAATTATTTTCGAAGTTACAGCCAAAAAACCAAAGACTTGATTAATCGAGGAAGAGCCTTGGTCGACCACTACAACTGAAACAATTTTTTTTTAAAGATGGGCTTTCGCTGGTAGTCCTATCTTAAGGTACGCGTCGAGTGCTTCAAGAAAATGTATGATTATCGTAGGGTTCGATCGGTGTTTCGAAAGTTACAGGCGATTATAGAAAATCGAGGAAACGGCAAGGAATACATACCCCTTGCAATTTATTTCGGCAAAAAATGGAAAGTGTTTCGGTCGACTTGTGCTTATACATGCTTAAAGAGGATGGAAAGAGGTACACAAAAATCGCAGGCAGAGCTTTCTAAGTGCATTATTTTCGAAGTTATAGCCAAAAAACCAAAGACTTGATTAATCGAGGAAGAGCATTGGTCGACCAGTACAACTGAAACAATTTTTTTTTAAAGATGGGCTTTCGCTGATCATCCTAACATAAGGTACGCGTCGAGAGCATCAAGAAAATGTATGATTAGCATAGGTTTCGATCGGTGTTTCGAAAGTTACGGGCGATTATAGAAAATCGAGGAAACGGTAAGGAATACAAACCATTTGCAATTTATTTCGGCAAAAAATGGAAAGTTTTTCGATCGACTTGTGCTTATACACGCTTAAAGAGGATGGAACGGGCATCACAAAAATCGCAGGCAGAGCCTCCTAAGTGCATTATTTTCGAAGTTATAGCCAAAAAACCAAAGACTTGATTAATCGAGGAAGAGCCTTGGTCGACCAGTACAACTGAAACAATTTTTTTTTAAAGATGGGCTTTCGCAGATCATCCTAACATAAGGTACGCGCCGAGAGCTTCAAGAAAATGTATGATTATCATAGGTTTCGATCGGTGTTACGAAAGTTACAAGCGATTATAGAAAATCAAGGAAACGGTAAGCAATACATACCCCTTGCAATTTATTTCGGCAAAAAATGGAAAGTGTTTCGGTCGACTTGTTCTTATACATGCTTAAAGAGGATGTAAAGAGGATCACAAAAATCGAAGGCAGAGCCTCCTAAGTGCATTATTTTCGAAGTTACAGCCAAAAAACCAAAGGCTTGATTAATCGAGGAAGAGCCTTGGTCGATCAGTACACTGAAACAATTTTTTATTAAAGAAGGGCTTTCGCTGATCATCCTAACTTGAGGTACGCGTCGAGAGCTTCAAGAAAATATATGATTATCATAGGTTTCGATCGGTGTTTGGAAAGTTACAGGCGATTATAGAAAATCAAGGAAACGGTAAGGAATACATGCCCCGTGCAATTTATTTCGGCAAAAAATGGAAAGTGTTTCGGTCGACTTGTGCTTATACATGCTAAAAGAGGATGGAAAGAGGATCACAAAAATCGCAGGCAGAGCTTTCTAAGTGCATTATTTTCGAAGTTACAGCCAAAAAACCAAAGACTTGATTAATCGAGGAAGAGCCTTGGTCGACCACTATTACTGAAACAATATTTTTTTTTAAAGATGAGCTGTCGCTCATAGTCCTATCTTAAGGTACGCGTCGACAGCTTCCAGAAAATGTATGATTATCATAGGTTTCGATCGGTGTTTCGAAAGTTACAGGCGATTAAAGAAAATCGACGAAACGGTAAGGAATACATACCCCTTGCAATTTATTTCGGCAAAAAATGGAAAGTTTTTCGATCGACTTGTGCTTATACACGCTTAAAGAGGATGGAAAGGGCATCACAAAAATCGCAGGCAGAGCCTCCTAAGTGCATTATTTTCGAAGTTACAGCCAAAAAACCAACGGCTTGATTAATCGAGGAAGAGCCATGGTCGACCACTATTACTGAAACAATATTTTTTTTTAAAGATGAGCTGTCGCTCATAGTCCTATCTTAAGGTACGCGTCGAGAGCTTCAAGAAAATGTATGATTATCATAGGGTTCGATTGGTGTTTCGAAAGTTACAGGCGATTATAGAAAATCGAGGAAACGGCAAGGAATACATACCCCTTGCAATTTATTTCGGCAAAAAATGGAAAGTGTTTCGGTCGACTTGTGCTTATAATTGCTTAAAGAGGATGGAAAGAGGATCACAAAAATCGCAGGCAGAGCTTTCTAAGTGCATTATTTTCAAAGTTACAGCCAAAAAACCAAAGACTTGATTAATCGAGGAAGAGCCTTGGTCGACCACTACAACTGATACAATTTTTTTTAAGATGGGCTTTCGCTGATAGTCCTATCTTAAGGTACGCGTCGAGAGCTTCAAGAAAATGTATGATTATCATAGGTTTCGATCGGTGTTTCGAAAGTTACAGGCGATTAAAGAAAATCGAGGAAACGGTAAGGAATACATACCCATTGCAATTTATTTCGGCAAAAAATGGAAAGTGTTTCGGTCGACTTGTGCTTATACAGGCTTCAAGAGGATGGAAAGAGGACCACAAAAATCGCAGGCAGAGCTTTCTAAGTGCATTATTTTCGAAGTTACAGCCAAAAAACCCAAGACTTGATTAATTGAGGAAGAGCCTTGGTCAACCACTACTACTGAAACATTATTTTTTTTAAAGATGGGCTTTCGCTGATAGTCCTATCTTAAGGTACGCGTCGAGAGCTTCGAGAAAATGTATGATTATCATCGGTTTCGATCGGTGTTTCGAAAGTTACAGGCGATTAAAGAAAATCGAGGAAACGGTAAGGAATAAATACCCCTTGCAATTGATTTTGGCAAAAAATGGAAAGTGTTTCGGTCGACTTGTGCTTATACATGCTTAAAGAGGATGGAAAGAGGATCACAAAAATCGCAGGCAGAGCTTTCTAAGTGCATTATTTTCGAAGTTATAGCCAAAAAACCAATAACTTGATTAATCGAGGAAGAGCCTTGGTCGACCACTACCACTGAAACAATATTTTTTTTAAAGATGGGCTGTCGCTCATAGTCCTATCTTAAGGCACGCGTCGACAGCTTCAAGAAAATGTAAGATTATCATAGGTTTCGATCGGTGTTTCGAAGTTACAGGCGATTATAGAAAATCGAGGAAACGGCAAGGAATGCATACCCCTTGCAATTTATTTCGGCAAAAAATGGAAAGTGTTTCAGTCGACTTGTGCTTATACATGCTTAAAGAGGATGTAAAGAGGATCACAAAAATCGCAGGCAGAGCCTCCTAAGTGCATTATTTTCGAAGTTACAGCCAAAAAACCAAAGGCTTGATTAATCGAGGAAGAGCCTTGGTCGATCAGTACACTGAAACAATTTTTTATTAAAGAAGGGCTTTCGCTGATCATCCTAACTTGAGGTACGCGTCGAGAGCTTCCAGAAAATGTATGATTATCATAGGTTTCGATCGGTGTTTCGAAAGTTACAGGCGATGAAAGAAAATCGAGGAAACGGTAAGGAATACATACCCATTGCAATTTATTTCGGCAAAAAATGGAAAGTGTTTCGGTCGACTTGTGCTTATACAGGCTTCAAGAGGATGGAAAGAGGATCACAAAAATCGCAGGCAGAGCTTTCTAAGTGCATTATTTTCGAAGTTACAGCCAAAAAACCCAAGACTTGATTAATCGAGGAAGAGCCTTGGTCAACCACTACTACTGAAACATTATTTTTTTTAAAGATGGGCTTTCGCTGATAGTCCTATCTTAAGGTACGCGTCGAGAGCTTCAAGAAAATGTATGATTATCATAGGTTTCGATCGGTGTTTCGAAAGTTACAGGCGATTATAGAAAATCGAGGAAACGGTAAGGAATACATACCCCTTGCAATTTATTTCGGCAAACAATGGAAAGTGTTTCAGTCGACTTGTGCTTATACGTGCTTAAAGAGGATGTAAAGAGGATCACAAAAATCGCAGGCAGAGCCTCCTAAGTGCATTATTTTCGAAGTTACAGCCAAAAAACCAAAGACTTGATTAATCGAGGAAGAGCCTTGGTCGACCAGTACAACTGAAACAATTTTTTTTTAAAGATGGGCTTTCGCTGATCATCCTAACATAAGGTACGCGTCGAGAGCTTCAAGAAAATGTATGATTAGCATAGGTTTCGATCGGTGTTTCGAAAGTTACAGGCGATTATAGAAAATCAAGGAAACGGTAAGGAATACATGCCCCGTGCAATTTATTTCGCCAAAAAATGGAAAGTGTTTCGGTCGACTTGTGCTTATACATGCTAAAAGAGGATGGAAAGAGGATCACAAAAATCGCAGGCAGAGCTTTCTAAGTGCATTATTTTCAAAGTTACAGCCAAAAAACCAAAGACTTGATTAATCGAGGAAGAGCCTTGGTCGACCACAATTACTGAAACAATATTTTTTTTTAAAGATGAGCTGTCGCTCATAGTCCTATCTTAAGGTACGCGTCGAGAGCTTCAAGAAAATGTATGATTATCATTGGGTTCGATCGGTGTTTCGAAAGTTACAGGCGATTATAGAAAATCGAGGAAACGGCAAGGAATACATACCCCTTGCAATTTATTTCGGCAAAAAATGGAAAGTGTTTCAGTCGACTTGTGCTTATAATTGCTTAAAGAGGATGGAAAGAGGATCACAAAAATCGCAGGCAGAGCTTTCTAAGTGCATTATTTTCGATGTTACAGCCAAAAAACCCAAGACTTGATTAATCGAGGAAGAGCCTTGGTCAACCACTACTACTGAAACATTATTTTTTTTAAAGATGGGCTTTCGCTGATATTCCTATCTTAAGGTACGCGTCGAGAGCTTCGAGAAAATGTATGATTATCATCGGTTTCGATCGGTGTTTCGAAAGTTACAGGCGATTAAAGAAAATCGAGGAAACGGTAAGGAATAAATACCCCTTGCAATTGATTTTGGCAAAAAATGGAAAGTGTTTCGGTCGACTTGTGCTTATACATGCTTAAAGAGGATGGAAAGAGGATCACAAAAATCGCAGGCAGAGCTTTCTAAGTGCATTATTTTCGAAGTTATAGCCAAAAAACCAATAACTTGATTAATCGAGGAAGAGCCTTGGTCGACCACTACCACTGAAACAATATTTTTTTTAAAGATGGGCTGTCGCTCATAGTCCTATCTTAAGGTACGCGTCGACAGCTTCAAGAAAATGTAAGATTTTCATAGGTTTCGATCGGTGTTTCGAAGTTACAGGCGATTATAGAAAATCGAGGAAACGGCAAGGAATGCATACCCCTTGCAATTTATTTCGGCAAAAAATGGAAAGTGTTTCAGTCGACTTGTGCTTATACATGCTTAAAGAGGATGTAAAGAGGATCACAAAAATCGCAGGCAGAGCCTCCTAAGTGCATTGTTTTCGAAGTTACAGCCAAAAAACCAAAGGCTTGATTAATCGAGGAAGAGCCTCGGTCGATCAGTACACTGAAACAATTTTTTATTAAAGAAGGGCTTTCGCTGATCATCCTAACTTGAGGTACGCGTCGAGAGCTTCCAGAAAATGTATGATTATCATAGGTTTCGATCGGTGTTTCGAAAGTTACAGGCGATGAAAGAAAATCGAGGAAACGGTAAGGAATACATACCCATTGCAATTTATTTCGGCAAAAAATGGAAAGTGTTTTGGTCGACTTGTGCTTATACAGGCTTCAAGAGGATGGAAAGAGGATCACAAAAATCGCAGGCAGAGCTTTCTAAGTGCATTATTTTCAAAGTTACAGCCAAAAAACCAAAGACTTGATTAATCGAGGAAGAGCCTTGGTCGACCACAATTACTGAAACAATATTTTTTTTTAAAGATGAGCTGTCGCTCATAGTCCTATCTTAAGGTACGCGTCGAGAGCTTCCAGAAAATGTATGATTATCATTGGGTTCGATCGGTGTTTCGAAAGTTACAGGCGATTATAGAAAATCGAGGAAACGGCAAGGAATACATACCCCTTGCAATTTACTTCGGCAAAAAATGGAAAGTGTTTCAGTCGACTTGTGCTTATAATTGCTTAAAGAGGATGGAAAGAGGATCACAAAAATCGCAGGCAGAGCTTTCTAAGTGCATTATTTTCAAAGTTACAGCCAAAAAACCAAAGACTTGATTAATCGAGGAAGATCCTTGGTCGACCACTACAACTGATACAATTTTTTTTAAGATGGGCTTTCGCTGATAGTCCTATCTTAAGGTACGCGTCGAGAGCTTCAAGAAAATGTATGATTATCATAGGTTTCGATCGGTGTTTCGAAAGTTACAGGCGATTAAAGAAAATCGAGGAAACGGTAAGGAATACATACCCATTGCAATTTATTTCGGCAAAAAATGGAAAGTGTTTCGGTCGACTTGTGCTTATACAGGCTTCAAGAGGATGGAAAGAGGACCACAAAAATCGCAGGCAGAGCTTTCTAAGTGCATTATTTTCGAAGTTACAGCCAAAAAACCCAAGACTTGATTAATCGAGGAAGAGCCTTGGTCAACCACTACTACTGAAACATTATTTTTTTTAAAGATGGGCTTTCGCTGATAGTCCTATCTTAAGGTACGCGTCGGGAGCTTCAAGAAAATGTATGATTATCATCGCTTTCGATCGGTGTTTCGAAAGTTACAGGCGATTAAAGAAAATCGAGGAAACGGTAAGGAATAAATACCCCTTGCAATTGATTTTGGCAAAAAATGGAAAGTGTTTCGGTCGACTTGTGCTTATACATGCTTAAAGAGAATGGAAATAGGATCACAAAAATCGCAGGCAAAGCCTCCTAAGTGCATTATTTTCGAAGTTATAGCCAAAAAACCAATAACTTGATTAATCGAGGAAGAGCCTTGGTCGACCACTACTACTGAAACAATATTTTTTTTAAAGATGGGCTGTCGCTGTTAATCCTATCACAAGGTACGCGTCGACAACTTCAAGAAAATGTATGATTAGCATAGGTTTCGATCGGTGTTTCGAAAGTTACGGGCGTTTATAGAAAATCGAGGAAACGGTAAGGAATACAAACCTCTTGCAATTTATTTCGGCAAAAAATGGAAAGTTTTTCGATCGACTTGTGCTTATACACGCTTAAAGAGGATGGAACGGGCATCACAAAAATCTCAGGCAGAGCCTTCTAGGTGCATTATATTCGAAGTTACAGCCAAAAAACCAACGGCTTGATTAATCGAAGAAGAGCCTTGGTCGAACACTACAACTGAAACCATTTTTTTTTTAAGATGGGCTTTCGCTGGTAGTCCTATCTTAAGGTACGCGTCGAGAGCTTCAAGAAAATGTAAGATAATCATAGGTTTCGATCGGTGTTTCGAAAGTTACAGCCGATTAAAGAAAATCGAGGAAACGGTAAGGAATAAATACCCATTGCAATATATTTCGGCAAATAATGGAAAGTGTTTCGGTCGACTTGTACTTTAACGCGCTTAAAGCGGATGGAACGAGGATCACAAAAATCGCAGGCAGAGCCTTCTATGTTAATTATTTTCGAAGTTACAGCCAAAAAACCAAAGACTAGATTAATCGAGGAAGAGCCTTGGTCGACCACTACAACTGAAACAATTTTTTTTTAAAGATGGGCTTTCGCTGGTAGTCCTATCTTAAGGTACGCGTCGAGAGCTTCAGGAAAATGTATGATTATCGTAGGGTTCGATCGGTGTTTCGAAAGTTACAGGCGATTATAGAAAATCGAGGAAACGGCAAGGAATACATACCCCTTGCAATTTATTTCGGCAAAAAATGGAAAGTGTTTCGGTCGACTTGTGCTTATACATGCTTAAAGAGGATGGAAAGAGGTACACAAAAATCGCAGGCAGAGCTTTCTAAGTGCATTATTTTCGAAGTTATAGCCAAAAAACCAAAGACTTGATTAATCGAGGAAGAGCATTGGTCGACCAGTACAACTGAAACAATTTTTTTTTAAAGATGGGCTTTCGCTGATCATCCTAACATAAGGTACGCGTCGAGAGCATCAAGAAAATGTATGATTAGCATAGGTTTCGATCGGTGTTTCGAAAGTTACGGGCGATTATAGAAAATCGAGGAAACGGTAAGGAATACAAACCATTTGCAATTTATTTCGGCAAAAAATGGAAAGTTTTTCGATCGACTTGTGCTTATACACGCTTAAAGAGGATGGAACGGGCATCACAAAAATCGCAGGCAGAGCCTCCTAAGTGCATTATTTTCGAAGTTATAGCCAAAAAACCAAAGACTTGATTAATCGAGGAAGAGCCTTGGTCGACCAGTACAACTGAAACAATTTTTTTTTAAAGATGGGCTTTCGCAGATCATCCTAACATAAGGTACGCGTCGAGAGCTTCAAGAAAATGTATGATTATCATAGGTTTCGATCGGTGTTACGAAAGTTACAAGCGATTATAGAAAATCAAGGAAACGGTAAGCAATACATACCCCTTGCAATTTATTTCGGCAAAAAATGGAAAGTGTTTCGGTCGACTTGTGCTTATACATGCTTAAAGAGGATGTAAAGAGGATCACAAAAATCGAAGGCAGAGCCTCCTAAGTGCATTATTTTCGAAGTTACAGCCAAAAAACCAAAGGCTTGATTAATCGAGGAAGAGCCTTGGTCGATCAGTACACTGAAACAATTTTTTATTAAAGAAGGGCTTTCGCTGATCATCCTAACTTGAGGTACGCGTCGAGAGCTTCAAGAAAATATATGATTATCATAGGTTTCGATCGGTGTTTCGAAAGTTACAGGCGATTATAGAAAATCAAGGAAACGGTAAGGAATACATGCCCCGTGCAATTTATTTCGGCAAAAAATGGAAAGTGTTTCGGTCGACTTGTGCTTATACATGCTAAAAGAGGATGGAAAGAGGATCACAAAAATCGCAGGCAGAGCTTTCTAAGTGCATTATTTTCGAAGTTACAGCCAAAAAACCAAAGACTTGATTAATCGAGGAAGAGCCTTGGTCGACCACTATTACTGAAACAATATTTTTTTTTAAAGATGAGCTGTCGCTCATAGTCCTATCTTAAGGTACGCGTCGACAGCTTCCAGAAAATGTATGATTATCATAGGTTTCGATCGGTGTTTCGAAAGTTACAGGCGATTAAAGAAAATCGACGAAACGGTAAGGAATACATACCCCTTGCAACTTATTTCGGCAAAAAATGGAAAGTTTTTCGATCGACTTGTGCTTATACACGCTTAAAGAGGATGGAAAGGGCATCACAAAAATCGCAGGCAGAGGCTCCTAAGTGCATTATTTTCGAAGTTACAGCCAAAAAACCAACGGCTTGATTAATCGAGGAAGAGCCATGGTCGACCACTATTACTGAAACAATATTTTTTTTTAAAGATGAGCTGTCGCTCATAGTCCTATCTTAAGGTACGCGTCGAGAGCTTCAAGAAAATGTATGATTATCATAGGGTTCGATTGGTGTTTCGAAAGTTACAGGCGATTATAGAAAATCGAGGAAACGGCAAGGAATACATACCCCTTGCAATTTATTTCGGCAAAAAATGGAAAGTGTTTCGGTCGACTTGTTCTTATACATGCTTAAAGAGGATGTAAAGAGGATCACAAAAATCGCAGGCAGAGCCTCCTAAGTGCATTATTTTCGAAGTTACAGCCAAAACACCAAAGACTTGATTAATCGAGGAAGAGCCTTGGTCGACCACTACTACTGAAACAATATTTTTTTTAAAGATGAGCTGTCGCTCATAGTCCTATCTTAAGGTACGCGTCGACAGCTTCAAGAAAATGTAAGATTATCATAGGTTTCGATCGTTGTTTCGAAGTTACAGGCGATTATAGAAAATCGAGGAAACGGCAAGGAATACATACCCCTTGCAATTTATTTCGGCAAAAAATGGAAAGTGTTTCGGTCGACTTGTGCTTATACACGCTAAAAGAGGATGGAAAGAGGATCACAAAAATCGCAGGCAGAGCTTTCTAAGTGCATTATTTTCGAAGTTACAGCCAAAAAACCAAAGACTTGATTAATCGAGGAAGAGCCTTGGTCGACCACAATTACTGAAACAATATTTTTTTTTAAAGATGAGCTGTCGCTCATAGTCCTATCTTAAGGTACGCGTCGAGAGCTTCAAGAAAATGTATGATTATCATAGGGTTCGATCGGTATTTCGAAAGTTACAGGCGATTATAGAAAATCGAGGAAACGGCAAGGAATACATACCCCTTGCAATTTATTTCGGCAAAAAATGGAAAGTGTTTCAGTCGACTTGTGCTTATAATTGCTTAAAGAGGATGGAAAGAGGATCACAAAAATCGCAGGCAGAGCTTTCTAAGTGCATTATTTTCAAAGTTACAGCCAAAAAACCAAAGACTTGATTAATCGAGGAAGAGCCTTGGTCGACCACTACAACTGATACAATTTTTTTTAAGATGGGCTTTCGCTGATAGTCCTATCTTAAGGTACGCGTCGAGAGCTTCAAGAAAATGTATGATTATCATAGGTTTCGATCGGTGTTTCGAAAGTTACAGGCGATTAAAGAAAATCGAGGAAACGGTAAGGAATACATACCCATTGCAATTTATTTCGGCAAAAAATGGAAAGCGTTTCGGTCGACTTGTGCTTATACAGGCTTCAAGAGGATGGAAAGAGGACCACAAAAATCGCAGGCAGAGCTTTCTAAGTGCATTATTTTCGAAGTTACAGCCAAAAAACCCAAGACTTGATTAATCGAGGAAGAGCCTTGGTCAACCACTACTACTGAAACATTATTTTTTTTAAAGATGGGCTTTCGCTGATAGTCCTATCTTAAGGTACGCGTCGGGAGCTTCAAGAAAATGTATGATTATCATCGGTTTCGATCGGTGTTTCGAAAGTTACAGGCGATTAAAGAAAATCGAGGAAACGGTAAGGAATAAATACCCCTTGCAATTGATTTTGGCAAAAAATGGAAAGTGTTTCGGTCGACTTGTGCTTATACATGCTTAAAGAGAATGGAAATAGGATCACAAAAATCGCAGGCAAAGCCTCCTAAGTGCATTATTTTCGAAGTTATAGCCAAAAAACCAATAACTTGATTAATCGAGGAAGAGCCTTGGTCGACCACTACTACTGAAACAATATTTTTTTTAAAGATGGGCTGTCGCTGTTAATCCTATCACAAGGTACGCGTCGACAACTTCAAGAAAATGTATGATTAGCATAGGTTTCGATCGGTGTTTCGAAAGTTACGGGCGTCTATAGAAAATCGAGGAAACGGTAAGGAATACAAACCTCTTGCAATTAATTTCGGCAAAAAATGGAAAGTTTTTCGATCGACTTGTGCTTATACACGCTTAAAGAGGATGGAACGGGCATCACAAAAATCTCAGGCAGAGCCTTCTAGGTGCATTATATTCGAAGTTACAGCCAAAAAACCAACGGCTTGATTAATCGAAGAAGAGCCTTGGTCGACCACTACAACTGAAACCATTTTTTTTTTAAGATGGGCTTTCGCTGGTAGTCCTATCTTAAGGTACGCGTCGAGAGCTTCAAGAAAATGTAAGATAATCATAGGTTTCGATCGGTGTTTCGAAAGTTACAGCCGATTAAAGAAAATCGAGGAAACGGTAAGGAATAAATACCCATTGCAATATATTTCGGCAAATAATGGAAAGTGTTTCGGTCGACTTGTACTTTAACGCGCTTAAAGCGGATGGAACGAGGATCACAAAAATCGCAGGCAGAGCCTTCTATGTTAATTATTTTCGAAGTTACAGCCAAAAAACCAAAGACTTGATTAATCGAGGAAGAGCCTTGGTCGACCACTACAACTGATACAATTTTTTTTAAGATGGGCTTTCGCTGATAGTCCTATCTTAAGGTACGCGTCGAGAGCTTCAAGAAAATGTAAGATTATCATAGGTTTCGATCGGTGTTTCGAAGTTACAGGCGATTATAGAAAATCGAGGAAACGGCAAGGAATACATACCCCTTGCAATTTATTTCGGCAAAAAATGGAAAGTGTTTCAGTCGACTTGTGCTTATACATGCTTAAAGAGGATGTAAAGAGGATCACAAAAATCGCAGGCAGAGCCTCCTAAGTGCATTGTTTTCGAAGTTACAGCCAAAAAACCCAAGACTTGATTAATTGAGGAAGAGCCTTGGTCAACCACTACTACTGAAACATTATTTTTTTTAAAGATGGGCTTTCGCTGATAGTCCTATCTTAAGGTACGCGTCGAGAGCTTCGAGAAAATGTATGATTATCATCGGTTTCGATCGGTGTTTCGAAAGTTACAGGCGAATAAAGAAAATCGAGGAAACGGTAAGGAATAAATACCCCTTGCAATTGATTTTGGCAAAAAATGGAAAGTGTTTCGGTCGACTTGTGCTTATACATGCTTAAAGAGGATGGAAAGAGGATCACAAAAATCGCAGGCAGAGCTTTCTAAGTGCATTATTTTCGAAGTTATAGCCAAAAAACCAATAACTTGATTAATCGAGGAAGAGCCTTGGTCAACCACTACTACTGAAACATTATTTTTTTTAAAGATGGGCTTTCGCTGATAGTCCTATCTAAAGGTACGCGTCGAGAGCTTCAAGAAAATGTATGATTATCATAGGTTTCGATCGGTGTTTCGAAAGTTACAGGCGATGAAAGAAAATCGAGGAAACGGTAAGGAATACATACCCATTGCAATTTATTTCGGCAAAAAATGGAAAGTGTTTCGGTCGACTTGTGCTTATACAGGCTTCAAGAGGATGGAAAGAGGATCACAAAAATCGCAGGCAGAGCTTTCTAAGTGCATTATTTTCGAAGTTACAGCCAAAAAACCCAAGACTTGATTAATCGAGGAAGAGCCTTGGTCAACCACTACTACTGAAACATTATTTTTTTTAAAGATGGGCTTTCGCTGATAGTCCTATCTAAAGGTACGCGTCGAGAGCTTCAAGAAAATGTATGATTATCATAGGTTTCGATCGGTGTTTCGAAAGTTACAGGCGATTATAGAAAATCGAGGAAACGGTAAGGAATACATACCCCTTGCAATTTATTTCGGCAAACAATGGAAAGTGTTTCAGTCGACTTGTGCTTATACGTGCTTAAAGAGGATGTAAAGAGGATCACAAAAATCGCAGGCAGAGCCTCCTAAGTGCATTATTTTCGAAGTTACAGCCAAAAAACCAAAGACTTGATTAATCGAGGAAGAGCCTTGGTCGACCAGTACAACTGAAACAATTTTTTTTTAAAGATGGGCTTTCGCTGATCATCCTAACTTAAGGTACGCGTCGAGAGCTTCAAGAAAATGTATGATTAGCATAGGTTTCGATCGGTGTTTCGAAAGTTACAGGCGATTATAGAAAATCAAGGAAACGGTAAGGAATACATGCCCCGTGCAATTTATTTCGCCAAAAAATGGAAAGTGTTTCGGTCGACTTGTGCTTATACATGCTAAAAGAGGATGGAAAGAGGATCACAAAAATCGCAGGCAGAGCTTTCTAAGTGCATTATTTTCGAAGTTACAGCCAAAAAACCAAAGACTGGATTAATCGAGGAAGAGCCTTGGTCGACCACAATTACTGAAACAATATTTTTTTTTAAAGATGAGCTGTCGCTCATAGTCCTATCTTAAGGTACGCGTCGAGAGCTTCAAGAAAATGTATGATTATCATTGGGTTCGATCGGTGTTTCGAAAGTTACAGGCGATTATAGAAAATCGAGGAAACGGCAAGGAATACATACCCCTTGCAATTTATTTCGGCAAAAAATGGAAAGTGTTTCAGTCGACTTGTGCTTATAATTGCTTAAAGAGGATGGAAAGAGGATCACAAAAATCGCAGGCAGAGCTTTCTAAGTGCATTATTTTCAAAGTTACAGCCAAAAAACCAAAGACTTGATTAATCGAGGAAGAGCCTTGGTCGACCACTACAACTGATACAATGTTTTTTAAGATGGGCTTTCGCTGATAGTCCTATCTTAAGGTACGCGTCGAGAGCTTCAAGAAAATGTATGATTATCATAGGTTTCGATCGGTGTTTCGAAAGTTACAGGCGATTAAAGAAAATCGAGGAAACGGTAAGGAATACATACCCATTGCAATTTATTTCGGCAAAAAATGGAAAGCGTTTCGGTCGACTTGTGCTTATACAGGCTTCAAGAGGATGGAAAGAGGACCACAAAAATCGCAGGCAGAGCTTTCTAAGTGCATTATTTTCGAAGTTACAGCCAAAAAACCCAAGACTTGATTAATCGAGGAAGAGCCTTGGTCAACCACTACTACTGAAACATTATTTTTTTTAAAGATGGGCTTTCGCTGATAGTCCTATCTTAAGGTACGCGTCGGGAGCTTCAAGAAAATGTATGATTATCATCGGTTTCGATCGGTGTTTCGAAAGTTACAGGCGATTAAAGAAAATCGAGGAAACGGTAAGGAATAAATACCCCTTGCAATTGATTTTGGCAAAAAATGGAAAGTGTTTCGGTCGACTTGTGCTTATACATGCTTAAAGAGAATGGAAATAGGATCACAAAAATCGCAGGCAAAGCCTCCTAAGTGCATTATTTTCGAAGTTATAGCCAAAAAACCAATAACTTGATTAATCGAGGAAGAGCCTTGGTCGACCACTACTACTGAAACAATATTTTTTTTAAAGATGGGCTGTCGCTGTTAATCCTATCACAAGGTACGCGTCGACAACTTCAAGAAAATGTATGATTAGCATAGGTTTCGATCGGTGTTTCGAAAGTTACGGGCGTTTATAGAAAATCGAGGAAACGGTAAGGAATACAAACCTCTTGCAATTTATTTCGGCAAAAAATGGAAAGTTTTTCGATCGACTTGTGCTTATACACGCTTAAAGAGGATGGAACGGGCATCACAAAAATCTCAGGCAGAGCCTTCTAGGTGCATTATATTCGAAGTTACAGCCAAAAAACCAACGGCTTGATTAATCGAAGAAGAGCTTTGGTCGACCACTACAACTGAAACCATTTTTTTTTTAAGATGGGCTTTCGCTGGTAGTCCTATCTTAAGGTACGCGTCGAGAGCTTCAAGAAAATGTAAGATAATCATAGGTTTCGATCGGTGTTTCGAAAGTTACAGCCGATTAAAGAAAATCGAGGAAACGGTAAGGAATAAATACCCATTGCAATATATTTCGGCAAATAATGGAAAGTGTTTCGGTCGACTTGTACTTTAACGCGCTTAAAGCGGATGGAACGAGGATCACAAAAATCGCAGGCAGAGCCTTCTATGTTAATTATTTTCGAAGTTACAGCCAAAAAACCAAAGACTTGATTAATCGAGGAAGAGCCTTGGTCGACCACTACAACTGAAACAATTTTTTTTTAAAGATGGGCTTTCGCTGGTAGTCCTATCTTAAGGTACGCGTCGAGAGCTTCAAGAAAATGTATGATTATCGTAGGGTTCGATCGGTGTTTCGAAAGTTACAGCCGATTAAAGAAAATCGAGGAAACGGTAAGGAATAAATACCCATTGCAATATATTTCGGCAAATAATGGAAAGTGTTTCGGTCGACTTGTACTTTAACGCGCTTAAAGCGGATGGAACGAGGATCACAAAAATCGCAGGCAGAGCCTTCTATGTTAATTATTTTCGAAGTTACAGCCAAAAAACCAAAGACTTGATTAATCGAGGAAGAGCCTTGGTCGACCACTACAACTGAAACAATTTTTTTTTAAAGATGGGCTTTCGCTGGTAGTCCTATCTTAAGGTACGCGTCGAGAGCTTCAAGAAAATGTATGATTATCGTAGGGTTCGATCGGTGTTTCGAAAGTTACAGGCGATTATAGAAAATCGAGGAAACGGCAAGGAATACATACCCCTTGCAATTTATTTCGGCAAAAGATGGAAAGTGTTTCGGTCGACTTGTGCTTATACATGCTTAAAGAGGATGGAAAGAGGTACACAAAAATCGCAGGCAGAGCTTTCTAAGTGCATTATTTTCGAAGTTATAGCCAAAAAACCAAAGACTTGATTAATCGAGGAAGAGCATTGGTCGACCAGTACAACTGAAACAATTTTTTTTTAAAGATGGGCTTTCGCTGATCATCCTAACATAAGGTACGCGTCGAGAGCATCAAGAAAATGTATGATTAGCATAGGTTTCGATCGGTGTTTCGAAAGTTACGGGCGATTATAGAAAATCGAGGAAACGGTAAGGAATACAAACCATTTGCAATTTATTTCGGCAAAAAATGGAAAGTTTTTCGATCGACTTGTGCTTATACACGCTTAAAGAGGATGGAACGGGCATCACAAAAATCGCAGGCAGAGCCTCCTAAGTGCATTATTTTCGAAGTTATAGCCAAAAAACCAAAGACTTGATTAATCGAGGAAGAGCCTTGGTCGACCAGTACAACTGAAACAATTTTTTTTTAAAGATGGGCTTTCGCAGATCATCCTAACATAAGGTACGCGTCGAGAGCTTCAAGAAAATGTATGATTATCATAGGTTTCGATCGGTGTTACGAAAGTTACAAGCGATTATAGAAAATCAAGGAAACGGTAAGCAATACATACCCCTTGCTTTTTATTTCGGCAAAAAATGGAAAGTGTTTCGGTCGACTTGTTCTTATACATGCTTAAAGAGGATGTAAAGAGGATCACAAAAATCGAAGGCAGAGCCTCCTAAGTGCATTATTTTCGAAGTTACAGCCAAAAAACCAAAGGCTTGATTAATCGAGGAAGAGCCTTGGTCGATCAGTACACTGAAACAATTTTTTATTAAAGAAGGGCTTTCGCTGATCATCCTAACTTGAGGTACGCGTCGAGAGCTTCAAGAAAATATATGATTATCATAGGTTTCGATCGGTGTTTCGAAAGTTACAGGCGATTATAGAAAATCAAGGAAACGGTAAGGAATACATGCCCCGTGCAATTTATTTCGGCAAAAAATGGAAAGTGTTTCGGTCGACTTGTGCTTATACATGCTAAAAGAGGATGGAAAGAGGATCACAAAAATCGCAGGCAGAGCCTCCTAAGTGCATTATTTTCGAAGTTACAGCCAAAAAACCAAAGACTTGATTAATCGAGGAAGAGCCTTGGTCGACCACTATTACTGAAACAATATTTTTTTTTAAAGATGAGCTGTCGCTCATAGTCCTATCTTAAGGTACGCGTCGACAGCTTCCAGAAAATGTATGATTATCATAGGTTTCGATCGGTGTTTCGAAAGTTACAGGCGATTAAAGAAAATCGACGAAACGGTAAGGAATACATACCCCTTGCAACTTATTTCGGCAAAAAATGGAAAGTTTTTCGATCGACTTGTGCTTATACACGCTTAAAGAGGATGGAAAGGGCATCACAAAAATCGCAGGCAGAGCCTCCTAAGTGCATTATTTTCGAAGTTACAGCCAAAAAACCAACGGCTTGATTAATCGAGGAAGAGGCATGGTCGACCACTATTACTGAAACAATATTTTTTTTTAAAGATGAGCTGTCGCTCATAGTCCTATCTTAAGGTACGCGTCGAGAGCTTCAAGAAAATGTATGATTATCATAGGGTTCGATTGGTTTCGAAAGTTACAGGCGATTATAGAAAATCGAGGAAACGGCAAGGAATACATACCCCTTGCAATTTATTTCGGCAAAAAATGGAAAGTGTTTCGGTCGACTTGTTCTTATACATGCTTAAAGAGGATGGAAAGAGGATCACAAAAATCGCAGGCAGAGCTTTCTAAGTGCATTATTTTCGAAGTTACAGCCAAAAAACCAAAGACTTGATTAATCGAGGAAGAGCCTTGGTCGACCACAATTACTGAAACAATATTTTTTTTAAAAGATGAGCTGTCGCTCATAGTCCTATCTTAAGGTACGCGTCGAGAGCTTCAAGAAAATGTATGATTATCATAGGGTTCGATCGGTATTTCGAAAGTTACAGGCGATTATAGAAAATCGAGGAAACGGCAAGGAATACATACCCCTTGCAATTTATTTCGGCAAAAAATGGAAAGTGTTTCAGTCGACTTGTGCTTATAATTGCTTAAAGAGGATGGAAAGAGGATCACAAAAATCGCAGGCAGAGCTTTCTAAGTGCATTATTTTCAAAGTTACAGCCAAAAAACCAAAGACTTGATTAATCGAGGAAGAGCCTTGGTCGACCACTACAACTGATACAATTTTTTTTAAGATGGGCTTTCGCTGATAGTCCTATCTTAAGGTACGCGTCGAGAGCTTCAAGAAAATGTATGATTATCATAGGTTTCGATCGGTGTTTCAAAAGTTACAGGCGATTAAAGAAAATCGAGGAAACGGTAAGGAATACATACCCATTGCAATTTATTTCGGCAAAAAATGGAAAGTGTTTCGGTCGACTTGTGCTTATACAGGCTTCAAGAGGATGGAAAGAGGACCACAAAAATCGCAGGCAGAGCTTTCTAAGTGCATTATTTTCGAAGTTACAGCCAAAAAACCCAAGACTTGATTAATCGAGGAAGAGCCTTGGTCAACCACTACTACTGAAACATTATTTTTTTTAAAGATGGGCTTTCGCTGATAGTCCTATCTTAAGGTACGCGTCGAGAGCTTTGAGAAAATGTATGATTATCATCAGTTTCGATGGGTGTTTCGAAAGTTACAGGCGATTAAAGTAAATCGAGGAAACGGTAAGGAATACATACCCCTTGCAATTCATTTCGGCAAAAAATGGAAAGTGTTTCAGTCGACTTGTGCTTATACATGCTTAAAGAAGATGTAAAGAGGATCACAAAAATCGCAGGCAGAGCCTCCTAAGTGCATTATTTTCGAAGTTATAGCCAAAAAACCAAAGGCTTGATTAATCGAGGAAGAGCCTTGGTCGATCAGTACACTGAAACAATTTTTTATTAAAGAAGGGCTTT
This sequence comes from Anoplius nigerrimus, assembly GCA_914767735.1. NCBI lineage: Eukaryota > Metazoa > Arthropoda > Insecta > Hymenoptera > Pompilidae > Anoplius > Anoplius nigerrimus. The sequence goes on along the minus strand of CAJZBX010000335.1, from coordinate 52,627 downwards.
CGCTGATCATCCTAACTTGAGGTACGCGTCGAGAGCTTCCAGAAAATGTATGATTATCATAGGTTTCGATCGGTGTTTCGAAAGTTACAGGCGATGAAAGAAAATCGAGGAAACGGTAAGGAATACATACCCATTGCAATTTATTTCGGCAAAAAATGGAAAGTGTTTCGGTCGACTTGTGCTTATACAGGCTTCAAGAGGATGGAAAGAGGATCACAAAAATCGCAGGCAGAGCTTTCTAAGTGCATTATTTTCGAAGTTACAGCCAAAAAACCAAAGACTTGATTAATCGAGGAAGAGCCTTGGTCAACCACTACTACTGAAACATTATTTTTTTTAAAGATGGGCTTTCGCTGATAGTCCTATCTTAAGGTACGCGTCGAGAGCTTCAAGAAAATGTATGATTATCATAGGTTTCGATCGGTGTTTCGAAAGTTACAGGCGATTAAAGAAAATCGAGGAAACGGTAAGGAATAAATACCCCTTGCAATTGATTTCGGCAAAAAATGGAAAGTGTTTCGGTCGACTTGTGCTTATACACGCTTAAAGAGCATGGAAAGAGGATCACAAAAAGCGCAGGCAGAGCCTCCTAAGTGCATTATTTTCCAAGTTACAGCCAAAAAACCAAACGCTTGATTAATCGGGGAAGAGCCTTGGTCGACCAGTGCAACTGAAACAATTTTTTTTTAAAGATGGGCTTTCGCTGATCATCCTAACTTAAGGTACGCGTCGAGAGCTTCAAGAAAATGTATGATTAGCATAGGTTTCGATCGGTGTTTCGAAAGTTACAGGCGATTATAGAAAATCGAGGAAACGGTAAGGAATACATACCCCTTGCAATTTATTTCGGCAAACAATGGAAAGTGTTTCAGTCGACTTGTGCTTATACGTGCTTAAAGAGGATGTAAAGAGGATCACAAAAATCGCAGGCAGAGCCTCCTAAGTGCATTATTTTCGAAGTTACAGCCAAAAAACCAAAGGCTTGATTAATCGAGGAAGAGCCTTGGTCGATCAGTACACTGAAACAATTTTTTATTAAAGAAGGGCTTTCGCTGATCATCCTAACTTGAGGTACGCGTCGAGAGCTTCAAAAAAATATATGATTATCATAGGTTTCGATCGGTGTTTCGAAAGTTACAGGCGATTATAGAAAATCAAGGAAACGGTAAGGAATACATACCCCTTGCAATTTATTTCGGCAAAAAATGGAAAGTGTTTCGGTCGACTTGTTCTTATACATGCTTAAAGAGGATGTAAAGAGGATCACAAAAATCGCAGGCAGAGCCTCCTAAGTGCATTATTTTCGAAGTTACAGCCAAAAAACCAAAGACTTGATTAATCGAGGAAGAGCCTTGGTCGACCAGTACAACTGAAACAATTTTTTTTTAAAGATGGGCTTTCGCTGATCATCCTAACTTAAGGTACGCGTCGAGAGCTTCAAGAAAATGTATGATTAGCATAGGTTTCGATCGGTGTTTCGAAAGTTACAGGCGATTATAGAAAATCAAGGAAACGGTAAGGAATACATGCCCCGTGCAATTTATTTCGCCAAAAAATGGAAAGTGTTTCGGTCGACTTGTGCTTATACATGCTAAAAGAGGATGGAAAGAGGATCACAAAAATCGCAGGCAGAGCTTTCTAAGTGCATTATTTTCGAAGTTACAGCCAAAAAACCAAAGACTTGATTAATCGAGGAAGAGCCTTGGTCGACCACTATTACTGAAACAATATTTTTTTTTAAAGATGAGCTGTCGCTCATAGTCCTATCTTTAGGTACGCGTCGACAGCTTCCAGAAAATGTATGACTATCATAGGTTTCGATCGGTGTTTCGAAAGTTACAGGCGATTAAAGAAAATCGACGAAACGGTAAGGAATACATACCCCTTGCAATTTATATCGGCAAAAAATGGAAAGTTTTTCGGTCGACTCGTTCTTATATATGCTTAAAGAGGATGGAAAGAGGATCACAAAAATCGCAGGCAGAGCCTTCTAAGTGCATTATTTTCGAAATTACAGCCAAAAAACCCACGACTTGAATAATCGAGGAAGAGCCTTGGTCAACCACTACTACTGAAACATTATTTTTTTCTAAAGATGGGCTTTCGCTGATAGTCCTATCTTAAGGTACGCGTCGAGAGCTTCAAGAAAATGTATGATTATCGTAGGGTTCGATCGGTGTTTCGAAAGTTACAGCCGATTAAAGAAAATCGAGGAAACGGTAAGGAATAAATACCCATTGCAATATATTTCGGCAAATAATGGAAAGTGTTTCGGTCGACTTGTACTTTAACGCGCTTAAAGCGGATGGAACGAGGATCACAAAAATCGCAGGCAGAGCCTTCTATGTTAATTATTTTCGAAGTTACAGCCAAAAAACCAAAGACTTGATTAATCGAGGAAGAGCCTTGGTCGACCACTACAACTGAAACAATTTTTTTTTAAAGATGGGCTTTCGCTGGTAGTCCTATCTTAAGGTACGCGTCGAGAGCTTCAAGAAAATGTATGATTATCGTAGGGTTCGATCGGTGTTTCGAAAGTTACAGCCGATTAAAGAAAATCGAGGAAACGGTAAGGAATAAATACCCATTGCAATATATTTCGGCAAATAATGGAAAGTGTTTCGGTCGACTTGTACTTTAACGCGCTTAAAGCGGATGGAACGAGGATCATAAAAATCGCAGGCAGAGCCTTCTATGTTAATTATTTTCGAAGTTGCAGCCAAAAAACCAAAGACTTGATTAATCGAGGAAGAGCCTTGGTCGACCACTACAACTGAAACAATTTTTTTTTAAAGATGGGCTTTCGCTGGTAGTCCTATCTTAAGGTACGCGTCGAGAGCTTCAAGAAAATGTATGATTATCGTAGGGTTCGATCGGTGTTTCGAAAGTTACAGGCGATTATAGAAAATCGAGGAAACGGCAAGGAATACATACCCCTTGCAATTTATTTCGGCAAAAGATGGAAAGTGTTTCGGTCGACTTGTGCTTATACATGCTTAAAGAGGATGGAAAGAGGTACACAAAAATCGCAGGCAGAGCTTTCTAAGTGCATTATTTTCGAAGTTATAGCCAAAAAACCAAAGACTTGATTAATCGAGGAAGAGCATTGGTCGACCAGTACAACTGAAACAATTTTTTTTTAAAGATGGGCTTTCGCTGATCATCCTAACATAAGGTACGCGTCGAGAGCATCAAGAAAATGTATGATTAGCATAGGTTTCGATCGGTGTTTCGAAAGTTACGGGCGATTATAGAAAATCGAGGAAACGGTAAGGAATACAAACCATTTGCAATTTATTTCGGCAAAAAATGGAAAGTTTTTCGATCGACTTGTGCTTATACACGCTTAAAGAGGATGGAACGGGCATCACAAAAATCGCAGGCAGAGCCTCCTAAGTGCATTATTTTCGAAGTTATAGCCAAAAACCCAAAGACTTGATTAATCGAGGAAGAGCCTTGGTCGACCAGTACAACTGAAACAATTTTTTTTTAAAGATGGGCTTTCGCAGATCATCCTAACATAAGGTACGCGTCGAGAGCTTTGAGAAAATGTATGATTATCATCAGTTTCGATGGGTGTTTCGAAAGTTACAGGCGATTAAAGTAAATCGAGGAAACGGTAAGGAATACATACCCCTTGCAATTCATTTCGGCAAAAAATGGAAAGTGTTTCAGTCGACTTGTGCTTATACATGCTTAAAGAGGATGTAAAGAGGATCACAAAAATCGCAGGCAGAGCCTCCTAAGTGCATTATTTTCGAAGTTATAGCCAAAAAACCAAAGGCTTGATTAATCGAGGAAGAGCCTTGGTCGATCAGTACACTGAAACAATTTTTTATTAAAGAAGGGCTTTCGCTGATCATCCTAACTTGAGGTACGCGTCGAGAGCTTCCAGAAAATGTATGATTATCATAGGTTTCGATCGGTGTTTCGAAAGTTACAGGCGATGAAAGAAAATCGAGGAAACGGTAAGGAATACATACCCATTGCAATTTATTTCGGCAAAAAATGGAAAGTGTTTCGGTCGACTTGTGCTTATACAGGCTTCAAGAGGATGGAAAGAGGATCACAAAAATCGCAGGCAGAGCTTTCTAAGTGCATTATTTTCGAAGTTACAGCCAAAAAACCCAAGACTTGATTAATCGAGGAAGAGCCTTGGTCAACCACTACTACTGAAACATTATTTTTTTTAAAGATGGGCTTTCGCTGATAGTCCTATCTTAAGGTACGCGTCGAGAGCTTCAAGAAAATGTATGATTATCATAGGTTTCGACGGTGTTTCGAAAGTTACAGGCGATTAAAGAAAATCGAGGAAACGGTAAGGAATAAATACCCCTTGCAATTGATTTCGGCAAAAAATGGAAAGTGTTTCGGTCGACTTGTGCTTATACACGCTTAAAGAGCATGGAAAGAGGATCACAAAAAGCGCAGGCAGAGCCTCCTAAGTGCATTATTTTCCAAGTTACAGCCAAAAAACCAAACGCTTGATTAATCGGGGAAGAGCCATGGTCGACCACTATTACTGAAACAATATTATTTTTTTAAAGATGAGCTGTCGCTCATAGTCCTATCTTAAGGTACGCGTCGAGAGCTTCAAGAAAATGTATGATTATCATAGGGTTCGATTGGTGTTTCGAAAGTTACAGGCGATTATAGAAAATCGAGGAAACGGCAAGGAATACATACCCCTTGCAATTTATTTCGGCAAAAAATGGAAAGTGTTTCGGTCGACTTGTTCTTATACGTGCTTAAAGAGGATGTAAAGAGGATCACAAAAATCGCAGGCAGAGCCTCCTAAGTGCATTATTTTCGAAGTTACAGCCAAAACACCAAAGACTTGATTAATCGAGGAAGAGCCTTGGTCGACCACTACTACTGAAACAATATTTTTTTTAAAGATGAGCTGTCGCTCATAGTCCTATCTTAAGGTACGCGTCGACAGCTTCAAGATAAATGTAAGATTATCATAGGTTTCGATCGTTGTTTCGAAGTTACAGGCGATTATAGAAAATCGAGGAAACGGCAAGGAATACATACCCCTTGGAATTTATTTCGGCAAAAAATGGAAAGTGTTTCGGTCGACTTGTGCTTATACACGCTAAAAGAGGATGGAAAGAGGATCACAAAAATCGCAGGCAGAGCTTTCTAAGTGCATTATTTTCGAAGTTACAGCCAAAAAACCAAAGACTTGATTAATCGAGGAAGAGCCTTGGTCGACCACAATTACTGAAACAATATTTTTTTTTAAAGATGAGCTGTCGCTCATAGTCCTATCTTAACGTACGCGTCGACAGCTTCCAGAAAATGTATGATTATCATAGGTTTCGATCGGTGTTTTGAAAGTTACAGGCGATTAAAGAAAATCGACGAAACGGTAAGGAATACATACCCCTTGCAATTTATATCGGCAAAAAATGGAAAGTTTTTCGGTCGACTCGTTCTTATATATGCTTAAAGAGGATGGAAAGAGGATCACAAAAATCGCAGGCAGAGCCTTCTAAGTGCATTATTTTCGAAATTACAGCCAAAAAACCCACGACTTGAATAATCGAGGAAAAGCCTTGGTCGACCACAACAACTGAAACAATTTTTTTTAAAGATGGGCTTTCGCTGGTCATCCTAACTTAAGGTACGCGTCGAGAGCTTCAAGAAAATGTATGATTAGCATAGGTTTCGATCGGTGTTTCGAAAGTTACAGGCGATTATAGAAAATCAAGGAAACGGTAAGGAATACATGCCCCGTGCAATTTATTTCGGCAAAAAATGGAAAGTGTTTCGGTCGACTTGTGCTTATACATGCTAAAAGAGGATGGAAAGAGGATCACAAAAATCGCAGGCAGAGCTTTCTAAGTGCATTATTTTCGATGTTACAGCCAAAAAACCAAAGACTTGATTAATCGAGGAAGAGCCTTGGTCGACCACTATTACTGAAACAATATTTTTTTTTAAAGATGAGCTGTCGCTCATAGTCCTATCTTTAGGTACGCGTCGACAGCTTCCAGAAAATGTATGACTATCATAGGTTTCGATCGGTGTTTCGAAAGTTACAGGCGATTAAAGAAAATCGACGAAACGGTAAGGAATACATACCCCTTGCAATTTATATCGGCAAAAAATGGAAAGTTTTTCGGTCGACTCGTTCTTATATATGCTTAAAGAGGATGGAAAGAGGATCACAAAAATCGCAGGCAGAGCCTTCTAAGTGCATTATTTTCGAAATTACAGCCAAAAAACCCACGACTTGAATAATCGAGGAAGAGCCTTGGTCAACCACTACTACTGAAACATTATTTTTTTCTAAAGATGGGCTTTCGCTGATAGTCCTATCTTAAGGTACGCGTCGAGAGCTTCAAGAAAATGTATGATTATCATAGGGTTCGATCGGTGTTTCGAAAGTTACAGGCGATTATAGAAAATCGAGGAAACGGCAAGGAATACATACCCCTTGCAATTTATTTCGGCAAAAAATGGAAAGTGTTTCAGTCGACTTGTGCTTATAATTGCTTAAAGAGGATGGAAAGAGGATCACAAAAATCGCAGGCAGAGCTTTCTAAGTGCATTATTTTCGAAGTTACAGCCAAAAAACCAAAGACTTGATTAATCGAGGAAGAGCCTTGGTCGACCACTACAACTGAAACAATTTTTTTTTAAAGATGGGCTTGCGCTTGTAGTCCTATCTTAAGGTACGCGTCGACAGCTTCCAGAAAATGTATGATTATCATAGGTTTCGATCGGTGTTTCGAAAGTTACAGGCGATTAAAGAAAATCGACGAAACGGTAAGGAATACATACCCCTTGCAATTTATTTCGGCAAAAAATGGAAAGTGTTTCAGTCGACTTGTGCTTATAATTGCTTAAAGAGGGTGGAAAGAGGATCACAAAAATCGCAGGCAGAGCTTTCTGAGTGCATTATTTTCGAAGTTACAGCCAAAAAACCAAAGACTTGATTAATCGAGGAAGAGCCTTGGTCGATCAGTACACTGAAACAATTTTTTATTAAAGAAGGGCTTTCGCTGATCATCCTAACTTGAGGTACGCGTCGAGAGCTTCAAGAAAATGTATGATTATCATAGGTTTCGATCGGTGTTTCGAAAGTTACAGGCGATTATAGAAAATCAAGGAAACGGTAAGGAATACATTCCCCGTGCAATTTATTTCGGCAAAAAATGGAAAGTGTTTCGGTCGACTTGTGCTTATACACGCTAAAAGAGGATGGAAAGAGGATCACAAAAATCGCAGGCAGAGCTTTCTAAGTGCATTATTTTCGAAGTTATAGCCAAAAAACCAAAGACTTGATTAATCGAGGAAGAGCCTTGGTCGACCAGTACAACTGAAACAATTTTTTTTTAAAGATGGGCTTTCGCTGATCATGCTAACATAAGGTACGCGTCGAGAGCTTCAAGAAAATGTATGATTATCATAGGTTTCGATCGGTGTTTCGAAAGTTACAGGCGATTAAAGAAAATCGACGAAACGGTAAGGAATACATACCCCTTGCAATTTATTTCGGCAAAAAATGGAAAGTGTTTCAGTCGACTTGTGCTTATAATTGCTTAAAGAGGGTGGAAAGAGGATCACAAAAATCGCAGGCAGAGCTTTCTGAGTGCATTATTTTCGAAGTTACAGCCAAAAAACCAAAGACTTGATTAATCGAGGAAGAGCCTTGGTCGATCAGTACACTGAAACAATTTTTTATTAAAGAAGGGCTTTCGCTGATCATCCTAACTTGAGGTACGCGTCGAGAGCTTCAAGAAAATGTATGATTATCATAGGTTTCGATCGGTGTTTCGAAAGTTACAGGCGATTATAGAAAATCAAGGAAACGGTAAGGAATACATTCCCCGTGCAATTTATTTCGGCAAAAAATGGAAAGTGTTTCGGTCGACTTGTGCTTATACACGCTAAAAGAGGATGGAAAGAGGATCACAAAAATCGCAGGCAGAGCTTTCTAAGTGCATTATTTTCGAAGTTATAGCCAAAAAACCAAAGACTTGATTAATCGAGGAAGAGCCTTGGTCGACCAGTACAACTGAAACAATTTTTTTTTAAAGATGGGCTTTCGCTGATCATGCTAACATAAGGTACGCGTCGAGAGCTTCAAGAAAATGTATGATTATCATAGGTTTCGATCGGTGTTTCGAAAGTTACAAGCGATTATAGAAAATCAAGGAAACGGTAAGGAATACATACCCCTTGCAATTTATTTCGGCAAAAAATGGAAAGTGTTTCGGTCGACTTGTTCTTATACATACTTAAAGAGGATGTAAAGAGGATCACAAAAATCGCAGGCAGAGCCTCCTAAGTGCATTATTTTCGAAGTTACAGCCAAAAAACCAAAGACTTGATTAATCGAGGAAGAGCCTTGGTCGACCACTACTACTGAAACAATATTTTTTTTAAAGATGAGCTGTCGCTCATAGTCCTATCTTAAGGAACGCGCCGACAGCTTCAAGAAAATGTAAGATTATCATAGGTTTCAAAAGGTGTTTCGAAGTTACAGGCGATTATAGAAAATCGAGGAAACGGCAAGGAATACATACCCCTTGCAATTTATTTCGGCAAAAAATGGAAAGTGTTTCAGTCGACTTGTGCTTATCAATGCTTAAAGAGGATGTAAAGAGGATCACAAAAATCGCAGGCAGAGCCTCCTAAGTGCATTATTTTCGAAGTTACAGCCAAAAAACCAAAGACTTGATTAATCGAGGAAGAGCCTTGGTCGACCACTACTACTGAAACAATATTTTTTTTTAAAGATGAGCTGTCGCTCATAGTCCTATCTTAAGGTACGCGTCGACAGCTTCAAGAAAATGAAAGATTATCATAGGTTTCGATCGGTGTTTCGAAAGTTACAGGCGATTATAGAAAATCGAGGAAACGGCAAGGAATACATACCCCTTGCAATTTATTTCGGCAAAAAATGGAAAGTGTTTCAGTCGACTTGTGCTTATAAATGCTTAAAGAGGATGGAAAGAGGATCACAAAAATCGCAGGCAGAGCTTTGTAAGTGCATTATTTTCAAAGTTATAGCCAAAAAACCAAAGACTTGATTAATCGAGGAAGAGCCTTGGTCGACCACTACTACTGAAACAATATTTTTTTTAAAGATGAGCTGTCGCTCATAGTCCTATCTTAAGGAACGCGCCGACAGCTTCAAGAAAATGTAAGATTATCATAGGTTTCAAAAGGTGTTTCGAAGTTACAGGCGATTATAGAAAATCGAGGAAACGGCAAGGAATACATACCCCTTGCAATTTATTTCGGCAAAAAATGGAAAGTGTTTCAGTCGACTTGTGCTTATCAATGCTTAAAGAGGATGCAAAGAGGATCACAAAAATCGCAGGCAGAGCCTCCTAAGTGCATTATTTTCGAAGTTACAGCCAAAAAACCAAAGACTTGATTAATCGAGGAAGAGCCTTGGTCGACCACTACTACTGAAACAATATTTTTTTTTAAAGATGAGCTGTCGCTCATAGTCCTATCTTAAGGTACGCGTCGACAGCTTCAAGAAAATGAAAGATTATCATAGGTTTCGATCGGTGTTTCGAAAGTTACAGGCGATTATAGAAAATCGAGGAAACGGCAAGGAATACATACCCCTTGCAATTTATTTCGGCAAAAAATGGAAAGTGTTTCAGTCGACTTGTGCTTATAAATGCTTAAAGAGGATGGAAAGAGGATCACAAAAATCGCAGGCAGAGCTTTGTAAGTGCATTATTTTCAAAGTTATAGCCAAAAAACCAAAGACTTGATTAATCGAGGAAGAGCCTTGGTCGACCACTACTACTGAAACAATATTTTTTTTAAAGATGAGCTGTCGCTGATAGTCCTATCATAAGGTACGCGTCCAGAGCTTCAAGAAAATGTATGATTATCATAGGTTTCGATGGGCATTTCGAAAGTTACAGGCGATTATAGAAAATCGAGGAAACGGCAAGGAATACATACCCCTTGCAATTTATTTCGGCAAACAATGGAAAGTTTTTCGGTCGGCTCGTTCTTATATATGCTTAAAGAGGATGGAAAGAGGATCACAAAAATCGCAGGCAGAGCCTTCTAAGTGCATTATTTTCGAAATTACAGCCAAAAAACTCACGACTTGAATAATCGAGGAAGAGCCTTGGTCACCACTACTACTGAAACATTATTTTTTTTTAAAGATGGGCTTTCGCTGATAGTCCTATCTTAAGGTACGCGTCGAGAGCTTCAAGAAAATGTATGATTATCATAGGGTTCGATCGGTGTTTCGAAAGTTACAGGCGATTATAGAAAATCGAGGAAACGGCAAGGAATACATACCCCTTGCAATTTATTTCGGCAAAAAATGGAAAGTGTTTCAGTCGACTTGTGCTTATAATTGCTTAAAGAGGATGGAAAGAGGATCACAAAAATCGCAGGCAGAGCTTTCTAAGTGCATTATTTTCAAAGTTACAGCCAAAAAACCAAAGACTTGATTAATCGAGGAAGAGCCTTGGTCGACCACTACAACTGAAACAATTTTTTTTAAGATGGGCTTTCGCTGATAGTCCTATCTTAAGGTACGCGTCGAGAGCTTCAAGAAAATGTATGATTATCATAGGTTTCGATCGGTTTTTCGAAAGTTACAGGCGATTAAAGAAAATCGAGGAAACGGTAAGGAATAAATACCCCTTGCAATTGATCTTGGCAAAAAATGGAAAGTGTTTCGGTCGACTTTTGCTTATACATGCTTAAAGAGGATGGAAATAGGATCACAAAAATCGCAGGCAGAGCCTCCTAAGTGCATTATTTTCGAAGTTATAGCCAAAAAACCAATAACTTGATTAATCGAGGAAGAGCCTTGGTCGACCACTACTACTGAAACAATATTTTTTTTTAAAGATGAGCTGTCGCTCATAGTCCTATCTTTAGGTACGCGTCGACAGATTCCAGAAAATGTATGACTATCATAGGTTTCGATCGGTGTTTCGAAAGTTACAGGCGATTAAAGAAAATCGACGAAACGGTAAGGAATACATACCCCTTGCAATTTATATCGGCAAAAAATGGAAAGTTTTTCGGTCGACTCGTTCTTATATATGCTTAAAGAGGATGGAAAGAGGATCACAAAAATCGCAGGCAGAGCCTTCTAAGTGCATTATTTTCGAAATTACAGCCAAAAAACCCACGACTTGAATAATCGAGGAAGAGCCTTGGTCAACCACTACTACTGAAACATTATTTTTTTCTAAAGATGGGCTTTCGCTGATAGTCCTATCTTAAGGTACGCGTCGAGAGCTTCAAGAAAATGTATGATTATCATAGGGTTCGATCGGTGTTTCGAAAGTTACAGGCGATTATAGAAAATCGAGGAAACGGCAAGGAATACATACCCCTTGCAATTTATTTCGGCAAAAAATGGAAAGTGTTTCAGTCGACTTGTGCTTATAAATGCTTAAAGAGGATGGAAAGAGGATCACAAAAATCGCAGGCAGAGCTTTGTAAGTGCATTATTTTCAAAGTTATAGCCAAAAAACCAAAGACTTGATTAATCGAGGAAGAGCCTTGGTCGACCACTACTACTGAAACAATATTTTTTTTAAAGATGAGCTGTCGCTCATAGTCCTATCTTAAGGAACGCGCCGACAGCTTCAAGAAAAGGTAAGATTATCATAGGTTTCAAAAGGTGTTTCGAAGTTACAGGCGATTATAGAAAATCGAGGAAACGGCAAGGAATACATACCCCTTGCAATTTATTTCGGCAAAAAATGGAAAGTGTTTCAGTCGACTTGTGCTTATCAATGCTTGAAGAGGATGCAAAGAGGATCACAAAAATCGCAGGCAGAGCCTCCTAAGTGCATTATTTTCGAAGTTACAGCCAAAAAACCAAAGACTTGATTAATCGAGGAAGAGCCTTGGTCGACCACTACTACTGAAACAATATTTTTTTTTAAAGATGAGCTGTCGCTCATAGTCCTATCTTAAGGTACGCGTCGACAGGTTCAAGAAAATGAAAGATTATCATAGGTTTCGATCGGTGTTTCGAAAGTTACAGGCGATTATAGAAAATCGAGGAAACGGCAAGGAATACATACCCCTTGCAATTTATTTCGGCAAAAAATGGAAAGTGTTTCAGTCGACTTGTGCTTATAAATGCTTAAAGAGGATGGAAAGAGGATCACAAAAATCGCAGGCAGAGCTTTGTAAGTGCATTATTTTCAAAGTTATAGCCAAAAAACCAAAGACTTGATTAATCGAGGAAGAGCCTTGGTCGACCACTACTACTGAAACAATATTTTTTTTAAAGATGAGCTGTCGCTGATAGTCCTATCATAAGGTACGCGTCCAGAGCTTCAAGAAAATGTATGATTATCATAGGTTTCGATCGGCATTTCGAAAGTTACAGGCGATTATAGAAAATCGAGGAAACGGCAAGGAATACATACCCCTTGCAATTTATTTCGGCAAACAATGGAAAGTTTTTCGGTCGGCTCGTTCTTATATATGCTTAAAGAGGATGGAAAGAGGATCACAAAAATCGCAGGCAGAGCCTTCTAAGTGCATTATTTTCGAAATTACAGCCAAAAAACTCACGACTTGAATAATCGAGGAAGAGCCTTGGTCACCACTACTACTGAAACATTATTTTTTTTTAAAGATGGGCTTTCGCTGATAGTCCTATCTTAAGGTACGCGTCGAGAGCTTCAAGAAAATGTATGATTATCATAGGGTTCGATCGGTGTTTCGAAAGTTACAGGCGATTAAAGAAAATCGACGAAACGGTAAGGAATACATACCCCTTGCAATTTATATCGGCAAAAAATGGAAAGTTTTTCGGTCGACTCGTTCTTATATATGCTTAAAGAGGATGGAAAGAGGATCACAAAAATCGCAGGCAGAGCCTTCTAAGTGCATTATTTTCGAAATTACAGCCAAAAAACCCACGACTTGAATAATCGAGGAAGAGCCTTGGTCGACCAGTACAACTGAAACAATTTTTTTTAAAGATGGGCTTTCGCTGATCATCCTAACTTAAGGTACGCGTCGAGAACTTCAAGAAAATGTATGATTAGCATAGGTTTCGATCGGTGTTTCGAAAGTTACAGGCGATTATAGAAAATCAAGGAAACGGTAAGGAATACATGCCCCGTGCAATTTATTTCGGCAAAAAATGGAAAGTGTTTCGGTCGACTTGTGCTTATACATGCTAAAAGAGGATGGAAAGAGGATCACAAAAATCGCAGGCAGAGCTTTCTAAGTGCATTATTTTCAAAGTTATAGCCAAAAAACCAAAGACTTGATTAATCGAGGAAGAGCCTTGGTCGACCACTACTACTGAAACAATATTTTTTTTAAAGATGAGCTGTCGCTGATAGTCCTATCATAAGGTACGCGTCGACAGCTTCCAGAAAATGTATGACTATCATAGGTTTCGATCGGTGTTTCGAAAGTTACAGGCGATTATAGAAAATCGAGGAAACGGCAAGGAATACATACCCCTTGCAATTTATTTCGGCAAAAAATGGAAAGTGTTTCGGTCGACTTGTTCTTATACGTGCTTAAAGAGGATGTAAAGAGGATCACAAAAATCGCAGGCAGAGCCTCCTAAGTGCATTATTTTCGAAGTTACAGCCAAAACACCAAAGACTTGATTAATCGAGGAAGAGCCTTGGTCGACCACTACTACTGAAACAATATTTTTTTTAAAGATGAGCTGTCGCTCATAGTCCTATCTTAAGGTACGCGTCGACAGCTTCAAGATAAATGTAAGATTATCATAGGTTTCGATCGTTGTTTCGAAGTTACAGGCGATTATAGAAAATCGAGGAAACGGCAAGGAATACATACCCCTTGGAATTTATTTCGGCAAAAAATGGAAAGTGTTTCGGTCGACTTGTGCTTATACACGCTAAAAGAGGATGGAAAGAGGATCACAAAAATCGCAGGCAGAGCTTTCTAAGTGCATTATTTTCGAAGTTACAGCCAAAAAACCAAAGACTTGATTAATCGAGGAAGAGCCTTGGTCGACCACAATTACTGAAACAATATTTTTTTTTAAAGATGAGCTGTCGCTCATAGTCCTATCTTAACGTACGCGTCGACAGCTTCCAGAAAATGTATGATTATCATAGGTTTCGATCGGTGTTTTGAAAGTTACAGGCGATTAAAGAAAATCGACGAAACGGTAAGGAATACATACCCCTTGCAATTTATATCGGCAAAAAATGGAAAGTTTTTCGGTCGACTCGTTCTTATATATGCTTAAAGAGGATGGAAAGAGGATCACAAAAATCGCAGGCAGAGCCTTCTAAGTGCATTATTTTCGAAATTACAGCCAAAAAACCCACGACTTGAATAATCGAGGAAGAGCCTTGGTCGACCAGTACAACTGAAACAATTTTTTTTAAAGATGGGCTTTCGCTGATCATCCTAACTTAAGGTACGCGTCGAGAGCTTCAAGAAAATGTATGATTAGCATAGGTTTCGATCGGTGTTTCGAAAGTTACAGGCGATTATAGAAAATCAAGGAAACGGTAAGGAATACATGCCCCGTGCAATTTATTTCGGCAAAAAATGGAAAGTGTTTCGGTCGACTTGTGCTTATACATGCTAAAAGAGGATGGAAAGAGGATCACAAAAATCGCAGGCAGAGCTTTCTAAGTGCATTATTTTCGATGTTACAGCCAAAAAACCAAAGACTTGATTAATCGAGGAAGAGCCTTGGTCGACCACTATTACTGAAACAATATTTTTTTTTAAAGATGAGCTGTCGCTCATAGTCCTATCTTTAGGTACGCGTCGACAGCTTCCAGAAAATGTATGACTATCATAGGTTTCGATCGGTGTTTCGAAAGTTACAGGCGATTAAAGAAAATCGACGAAACGGTAAGGAATACATACCCCTTGCAATTTATATCGGCAAAAAATGGAAAGTTTTTCGGTCGACTCGTTCTTATATATGCTTAAAGAGGATGGAAAGAGGATCACAAAAATCGCAGGCAGAGCCTTCTAAGTGCATTATTTTCGAAATTACAGCCAAAAAACCCACGACTTGAATAATCGAGGAAGAGCCTTGGTCAACCACTACTACTGAAACATTATTTTTTTCTAAAGATGGGCTTTCGCTGATAGTCCTATCTTAAGGTACGCGTCGAGAGCTTCAAGAAAATGTATGATTATCATAGGGTTCGATCGGTGTTTCGAAAGTTACAGGCGATTATAGAAAATCGAGGAAACGGCAAGGAATACATACCCCTTGCAATTTATTTCGGCAAAAAATGGAAAGTGTTTCAGTCGACTTGTGCTTATAATTGCTTAAAGAGGATGGAAAGAGGATCACAAAAATCGCAGGCAGAGCTTTCTAAGTGCATTATTTTCGAAGTTACAGCCAAAAAACCAAAGACTTGATTAATCGAGGAAGAGCCTTGGTCGACCACTACAACTGAAACAATTTTTTTTTAAAGATGGGCTTGCGCTTGTAGTCCTATCTTAAGGTACGCGTCGACAGCTTCCAGAAAATGTATGATTATCATAGGTTTCGATCGGTGTTTCGAAAGTTACAGGCGATTAAAGAAAATCGACGAAACGGTAAGGAATACATACCCCTTGCAATTTATTTCGGCAAAAAATGGAAAGTGTTTCAGTCGACTTGTGCTTATAATTGCTTAAAGAGGGTGGAAAGAGGATCACAAAAATCGCAGGCAGAGCTTTCTGAGTGCATTATTTTCGAAGTTACAGCCAAAAAACCAAAGACTTGATTAATCGAGGAAGAGCCTTGGTCGATCAGTACACTGAAACAATTTTTTATTAAAGAAGGGCTTTCGCTGATCATCCTAACTTGAGGTACGCGTCGAGAGCTTCAAGAAAATGTATGATTATCATAGGTTTCGATCGGTGTTTCGAAAGTTACAGGCGATTATAGAAAATCAAGGAAACGGTAAGGAATACATTCCCCGTGCAATTTATTTCGGCAAAAAATGGAAAGTGTTTCGGTCGACTTGTGCTTATACACGCTAAAAGAGGATGGAAAGAGGATCACAAAAATCGCAGGCAGAGCTTTCTAAGTGCATTATTTTCGAAGTTATAGCCAAAAAACCAAAGACTTGATTAATCGAGGAAGAGCCTTGGTCGACCAGTACAACTGAAACAATTTTTTTTTAAAGATGGGCTTTCGCTGATCATGCTAACATAAGGTACGCGTCGAGAGCTTCAAGAAAATGTATGATTATCATAGGTTTCGATCGGTGTTTCGAAAGTTACAGGCGATTAAAGAAAATCGACGAAACGGTAAGGAATACATACCCCTTGCAATTTATTTCGGCAAAAAATGGAAAGTGTTTCAGTCGACTTGTGCTTATAATTGCTTAAAGAGGGTGGAAAGAGGATCACAAAAATCGCAGGCAGAGCTTTCTGAGTGCATTATTTTCGAAGTTACAGCCAAAAAACCAAAGACTTGATTAATCGAGGAAGAGCCTTGGTCGATCAGTACACTGAAACAATTTTTTATTAAAGAAGGGCTTTCGCTGATCATCCTAACTTGAGGTACGCGTCGAGAGCTTCAAGAAAATGTATGATTATCATAGGTTTCGATCGGTGTTTCGAAAGTTACAGGCGATTATAGAAAATCAAGGAAACGGTAAGGAATACATTCCCCGTGCAATTTATTTCGGCAAAAAATGGAAAGTGTTTCGGTCGACTTGTGCTTATACACGCTAAAAGAGGATGGAAAGAGGATCACAAAAATCGCAGGCAGAGCTTTCTAAGTGCATTATTTTCGAAGTTATAGCCAAAAAACCAAAGACTTGATTAATCGAGGAAGAGCCTTGGTCGACCAGTACAACTGAAACAATTTTTTTTTAAAGATGGGCTTTCGCTGATCATGCTAACATAAGGTACGCGTCGAGAGCTTCAAGAAAATGTATGATTATCATAGGTTTCGATCGGTGTTTCGAAAGTTACAAGCGATTATAGAAAATCAAGGAAACGGTAAGGAATACATACCCCTTGCAATTTATTTCGGCAAAAAATGGAAAGTGTTTCGGTCGACTTGTTCTTATACATACTTAAAGAGGATGTAAAGAGGATCACAAAAATCGCAGGCAGAGCCTCCTAAGTGCATTATTTTCGAAGTTACAGCCAAAAAACCAAAGACTTGATTAATCGAGGAAGAGCCTTGGTCGACCACTACTACTGAAACAATATTTTTTTTAAAGATGAGCTGTCGCTCATAGTCCTATCTTAAGGAACGCGCCGACAGCTTCAAGAAAATGTAAGATTATCATAGGTTTCAAAAGGTGTTTCGAAGTTACAGGCGATTATAGAAAATCGAGGAAACGGCAAGGAATACATACCCCTTGCAATTTATTTCGGCAAAAAATGGAAAGTGTTTCAGTCGACTTGTGCTTATCAATGCTTAAAGAGGATGTAAAGAGGATCACAAAAATCGCAGGCAGAGCCTCCTAAGTGCATTATTTTCGAAGTTACAGCCAAAAAACCAAAGACTTGATTAATCGAGGAAGAGCCTTGGTCGACCACTACTACTGAAACAATATTTTTTTTTAAAGATGAGCTGTCGCTCATAGTCCTATCTTAAGGTACGCGTCGACAGCTTCAAGAAAATGAAAGATTATCATAGGTTTCGATCGGTGTTTCGAAAGTTACAGGCGATTATAGAAAATCGAGGAAACGGCAAGGAATACATACCCCTTGCAATTTATTTCGGCAAAAAATGGAAAGTGTTTCAGTCGACTTGTGCTTATAAATGCTTAAAGAGGATGGAAAGAGGATCACAAAAATCGCAGGCAGAGCTTTGTAAGTGCATTATTTTCAAAGTTATAGCCAAAAAACCAAAGACTTGATTAATCGAGGAAGAGCCTTGGTCGACCACTACTACTGAAACAATATTTTTTTTAAAGATGAGCTGTCGCTCATAGTCCTATCTTAAGGAACGCGCCGACAGCTTCAAGAAAATGTAAGATTATCATAGGTTTCAAAAGGTGTTTCGAAGTTACAGGCGATTATAGAAAATCGAGGAAACGGCAAGGAATACATACCCCTTGCAATTTATTTCGGCAAAAAATGGAAAGTGTTTCAGTCGACTTGTGCTTATCAATGCTTAAAGAGGATGCAAAGAGGATCACAAAAATCGCAGGCAGAGCCTCCTAAGTGCATTATTTTCGAAGTTACAGCCAAAAAACCAAAGACTTGATTAATCGAGGAAGAGCCTTGGTCGACCACTACTACTGAAACAATATTTTTTTTTAAAGATGAGCTGTCGCTCATAGTCCTATCTTAAGGTACGCGTCGACAGCTTCAAGAAAATGAAAGATTATCATAGGTTTCGATCGGTGTTTCGAAAGTTACAGGCGATTATAGAAAATCGAGGAAACGGCAAGGAATACATACCCCTTGCAATTTATTTCGGCAAAAAATGGAAAGTGTTTCAGTCGACTTGTGCTTATAAATGCTTAAAGAGGATGGAAAGAGGATCACAAAAATCGCAGGCAGAGCTTTGTAAGTGCATTATTTTCAAAGTTATAGCCAAAAAACCAAAGACTTGATTAATCGAGGAAGAGCCTTGGTCGACCACTACTACTGAAACAATATTTTTTTTAAAGATGAGCTGTCGCTGATAGTCCTATCATAAGGTACGCGTCCAGAGCTTCAAGAAAATGTATGATTATCATAGGTTTCGATGGGCATTTCGAAAGTTACAGGCGATTATAGAAAATCGAGGAAACGGCAAGGAATACATACCCCTTGCAATTTATTTCGGCAAACAATGGAAAGTTTTTCGGTCGGCTCGTTCTTATATATGCTTAAAGAGGATGGAAAGAGGATCACAAAAATCGCAGGCAGAGCCTTCTAAGTGCATTATTTTCGAAATTACAGCCAAAAAACTCACGACTTGAATAATCGAGGAAGAGCCTTGGTCACCACTACTACTGAAACATTATTTTTTTTTAAAGATGGGCTTTCGCTGATAGTCCTATCTTAAGGTACGCGTCGAGAGCTTCAAGAAAATGTATGATTATCATAGGGTTCGATCGGTGTTTCGAAAGTTACAGGCGATTATAGAAAATCGAGGAAACGGCAAGGAATACATACCCCTTGCAATTTATTTCGGCAAAAAATGGAAAGTGTTTCAGTCGACTTGTGCTTATAATTGCTTAAAGAGGATGGAAAGAGGATCACAAAAATCGCAGGCAGAGCTTTCTAAGTGCATTATTTTCAAAGTTACAGCCAAAAAACCAAAGACTTGATTAATCGAGGAAGAGCCTTGGTCGACCACTACAACTGAAACAATTTTTTTTAAGATGGGCTTTCGCTGATAGTCCTATCTTAAGGTACGCGTCGAGAGCTTCAAGAAAATGTATGATTATCATAGGTTTCGATCGGTGTTTCGAAAGTTACAGGCGATTAAAGAAAATCGAGGAAACGGTAAGGAATAAATACCCCTTGCAATTGATCTTGGCAAAAAATGGAAAGTGTTTCGGTCGACTTTTGCTTATACATGCTTAAAGAGGATGGAAATAGGATCACAAAAATCGCAGGCAGAGCCTCCTAAGTGCATTATTTTCGAAGTTATAGCCAAAAAACCAATAACTTGATTAATCGAGGAAGAGCCTTGGTCGACCACTACTACTGAAACAATATTTTTTTTTAAAGATGAGCTGTCGCTCATAGTCCTATCTTTAGGTACGCGTCGACAGATTCCAGAAAATGTATGACTATCATAGGTTTCGATCGGTGTTTCGAAAGTTACAGGCGATTAAAGAAAATCGACGAAACGGTAAGGAATACATACCCCTTGCAATTTATATCGGCAAAAAATGGAAAGTTTTTCGGTCGACTCGTTCTTATATATGCTTAAAGAGGATGGAAAGAGGATCACAAAAATCGCAGGCAGAGCCTTCTAAGTGCATTATTTTCGAAATTACAGCCAAAAAACCCACGACTTGAATAATCGAGGAAGAGCCTTGGTCAACCACTACTACTGAAACATTATTTTTTTCTAAAGATGGGCTTTCGCTGATAGTCCTATCTTAAGGTACGCGTCGAGAGCTTCAAGAAAATGTATGATTATCATAGGGTTCGATCGGTGTTTCGAAAGTTACAGGCGATTATAGAAAATCGAGGAAACGGCAAGGAATACATACCCCTTGCAATTTATTTCGGCAAAAAATGGAAAGTGTTTCAGTCGACTTGTGCTTATAAATGCTTAAAGAGGATGGAAAGAGGATCACAAAAATCGCAGGCAGAGCTTTGTAAGTGCATTATTTTCAAAGTTATAGCCAAAAAACCAAAGACTTGATTAATCGAGGAAGAGCCTTGGTCGACCACTACTACTGAAACAATATTTTTTTTAAAGATGAGCTGTCGCTCATAGTCCTATCTTAAGGAACGCGCCGACAGCTTCAAGAAAAGGTAAGATTATCATAGGTTTCAAAAGGTGTTTCGAAGTTACAGGCGATTATAGAAAATCGAGGAAACGGCAAGGAATACATACCCCTTGCAATTTATTTCGGCAAAAAATGGAAAGTGTTTCAGTCGACTTGTGCTTATCAATGCTTGAAGAGGATGCAAAGAGGATCACAAAAATCGCAGGCAGAGCTTTCTAAGTGCATTATTTTCAAAGTTATAGCCAAAAAACCAAAGACTTGATTAATCGAGGAAGAGCCTTGGTCGACCACTACTACTGAAACAATATTTTTTTTAAAGATGAGCTGTCGCTGATAGTCCTATTATAAGGTACGCGTCGACAGCTTCCAGAAAATGTATGACTATCATAGGTTTCGATCGGTGTTTCGAAAGTTACAGGCGATTATAGAAAATCGAGGAAACGGCAAGGAATACATACCCCTTGCAATTTATTTCGGCAAACAATGGAAAGTTTTTCGGTCGGCTCGTTCTTATATATGCTTAAAGAGGATGGAAAGAGGATCACAAAAATCGCAGGCAGAGCCTTCTAAGTGCATTATTTTCGAAATTACAGCCAAAAAACTCACGACTTGAATAATCGAGGAAGAGCCTTGGTCACCACTACTACTGAAACATTATTTTTTTTTAAAGATGGGCTTTCGCTGATAGTCCTATCTTAAGGTACGCGTCGAGAGCTTCAAGAAAATGTATGATTAACATAGGGTTCGATCGGTGTTTCGAAAGTTACAGGCGATTAAAGAAAATCGACGAAACGGTAAGGAATACATACCCCTTGCAATTTATATCGGCAAAAAATGGAAAGTTTTTCGGTCGACTCGTTCTTATATATGCTTAAAGAGGATGGAAAGAGGATCACAAAAATCGCAGGCAGAGCCTTCTAAGTGCATTATTTTCGAAATTACAGCCAAAAAACCCACGACTTGAATAATCGAGGAAGAGCCTTGGTCGACCAGTACAACTGAAACAATTTTTTTTAAAGATGGGCTTTCGCTGATCATCCTAACTTAAGGTACGCGTCGAGAGCTTCAAGAAAATGTATGATTAGCATAGGTTTCGATCGGTGTTTCGAAAGTTACAGGCGATTATAGAAAATCAAGGAAACGGTAAGGAATACATGCCCCGTGCAATTTATTTCGGCAAAAAATGGAAAGTGTTTCGGTCGACTTGTGCTTATACATGCTAAAAGAGGATGGAAAGAGGATCACAAAAATCGCAGGCAGAGCTTTCTAAGTGCATTATTTTCGATGTTACAGCCAAAAAACCAAAGACTTGATTATTTGAGGAAGAGCCTTGGTCGACCACTATTACTGAAACAATATTTTTTTTTAAAGATGAGCTGTCGCTCATAGTCCTATCTTTAGGTACGCGTCGACAGCTTCCAGAAAATGTATGACTATCATAGGTTTCGATCGGTGTTTCGAAAGTTACAGGCGATTAAAGAAAATCGACGAAACGGTAAGGAATACATACCCCTTGCAATTTATATCGGCAAAAAATGGAAAGTTTTTCGGTCGACTCGTTCTTATATATGCTTAAAGAGGATGGAAAGAGGATCACAAAAATCGCAGGCAGAGCCTTCTAGGTGCATTATTTTCGAAATTACAGCCAAAAAACCAAAGACTTGATTAATCGAGGAAGAGCCTTGGTCGACCACTACAACTGAAACAATTTTTTTTTAAAGATGGGCTTGCGCTTGTGGTCCTATCTTAAGGTACGCGTCGACAGCTTCCAGAAAATGTATAATTATCATAGGTTTCGATCGGTGTTTCGAAAGTTACAGGCGATTAAAGAAAATCGACGAAACGGTAAGGAATACATACCCCTTGCAATTTATTTCGGCAAAAAATGGAAAGTGTTTCAGTCGACTTGTGCTTATAATTGCTTAAAGAGGATGGAAAGAGGATCACAAAAATCGCAGGCAGAGCTTTCTGAGTGCATTATTTTCGAAGTTACAGCCAAAAAACCAAAGACTTGATTAATCGAGGAAGAGCCTTGGTCGATCAGTACACTGAAACAATTTTTTATTAAAGAAGGGCTTTCGCTGATCATCCTAACTTGAGGTACGCGTCGAGAGCTTCAAGAAAATGTATGATTATCATAGGTTTCGATCGGTGTTTCGAAAGTTACAGGCGATTATAGAAAATCAAGGAAACGGTAAGGAATACATTCCCCGTGCAATTTATTTCGGCAAAAAATGGAAAGTGTTTCGGTCGACTTGTGCTTATACACGCTAAAAGAGGATGGAAAGAGGATCACAAAAATCGCAGGCAGAGCTTTCTAAGTGCATTATTTTCGAAGTTATAGCCAAAAAACCAAAGACTTGATTAATCGAGGAAGAGCCTTGGTCGACCAGTACAACTGAAACAATTTTTTTTTAAAGATGGGCTTTCGCTGATCATCCTAACATAAGGTACGCGTCGAGAGCTTCAAGAAAATGTATGATTATCATAGGTTTCGATCGGTGTTTCGAAAGTTACAAGCGATTATAGAAAATCAAGGAAACGGTAAGGAATACATACCCCTTGCAATTTATTTCGGAAAAAATGGAAAGTGTTTCGGTCGACTTGTTCTTATACATACTTAAAGAGGATGTAAAGAGGATCACAAAAATCGCAGGCAGAGCCTCCTAAGTGCATTATTTTCGAAGTTACAGCCAAAAAACCAAACGCTTGATTAATCGAGGAAGAGCCTTGGTCGACCAGTACAACTGAAACAATTTTTTTTTAAAGATGGGCTTTCGCTGATCATCCTAACTTAAGGTACGCGTCGAGAGCTTCAAGAAAATGTATGATTAGCATAGGTTTCGATCGGTGTTTCGAAAGTTACAGGCGATTATAGAAAATCGAAGAAACGGTAAGGAATACATACCCCTTGCAATTTATTTCGGCAAAAAATGGAAAGTGTTTCGGTCGACTTGTTCTTATACATGCTTAAAGAGGATGTAAAGAGGATCACAAAAATCGCAGGCAGAGCCTCCTAAGTGCATTATTTTCGAAGTTACAGACAAAAAACCAACGGCTTGATTAATCGAAGAAGAGCCTTGGTCGACCACTACAACTGAAACCATTTTTTTTTTAAGATCGGCTTTCGCTGGTAGTCCTATCTTAAGGTACGCGTCGAGAGCTTCAAAAAAATGTAAGATTATCATAGGTTTCGATCGGTGTTTCGAAAGTTACAGGCGATTAAAGAAAATCGAGGAAACGGTAAGGAATACATACCCCTTGCAATTTATTTCGGCAAAAAATGGAAAGTGTTTCGGTCGACTTGTGCTTATACACGCTTAAAGAGCATGGAAAGAGGATCACAAAAAGCGCAGGCAGAGCCTCCTAAGTGCAATATTTTCCAAGTTACAGCCAAAAAAACAAACGCTTGATTAATCGAGGAAGAGCCTTGGTCGACCAGTACAACTGAAACAATTTTTTTTTAAAGATGGGCTTTCGCTGATCATCCTAACTTAAGGTACGCGTCGAGAGCTTCAAGAAAATGTATGATTAGCATAGGTTTCGATCGGTGTTTCGAAAGTTACAGGCGATTATAGAAAATCAAGGAAACGGTAAGGAATACATTCCCCGTGCAATTTATTTCGGCAAAAAATGGAAAGTGTTTCGGTCGACTTGTGCTTATACACGCTAAAAGAGGATGGAAAGAGAATCACAAAAATCGCAGGCAGAGCTTTCTAAGTGCATTATTTTCGAAGTTATAGCCAAAAAACCAAAGACTTGATTAATCGAGGAAGAGCCTTGGTCGACCAGTACAACTGAAACAATTTTTTTTTAAAGATGGGCTTTCGCTGATCATCCTAACATAAGGTACGCGTCGAGAGCTTCAAGAAAATGTATGATTATCATAGGTTTCGATCGGTGTTTCGAAAGTTACAAGCGATTATAGAAAATCAAGGAAACGGTAAGGAATACATACCCCTTGCAATTTATTTCGGCAAAAAATGGAAAGTGTTTCGGTCGACTTGTTCTTATACATACTTAAAGAGGATGTAAAGAGGATCACAAAAATCGCAGGCAGAGCCTCCTAAGTGCATTATTTTCGAAGTTACAGCCAAAAAACCAAAGACTTGATTAATCGAGGAAGAGCCTTGGTCGACCACTACTACTGAAACAATATTTTTTTTAAAGATGAGCTGTCGCTCATAGTCCTATCTTAAGGAACGTGCCGACAGCTTCAAGAAAATGTAAGATTATCATAGGTTTCGATCGGTGTTTCGAAGTTACAGGCGATTATAGAAAATCGAGGAAACGGCAAGGAATACATACCCCTTGCAATTTATTTCGGCAAAAAATGGAAAGTGTTTCAGTCGACTTGTGCTTATAATTGCTTAAAGAGGATGGAAAGAGGATCACAAAAATCGCAGGCAGAGCTTTCTAAGTGCATTATTTTCAAAGTTACAGCCAAAAAACCAAAGACTTGATTAATCGAGGAAGAGCCTTGGTCGACCACTACAACTGAAACAATTTTTTTTAAGATGGGCTTTCGCTGATAGTCCTATCTTAAGGTACGCGTCGAGAGCTTCAAGAAAATGTATGATTATCATAGGTTTCGATCGGCATTTCGAAAGTTACAGGCGATTATAGAAAATCGAGGAAACGGCAAGGAATACATACCCCTTGCAATTTATTTCGGCAAACAATGGAAAGTGCTTCAGTCGACTTGTGCTTATAAATGCTTAAAGAGGATGGAAAGAGGATCACAAAAATCGCAGGCAGAGCTTTCTAAGTGCATTATTTTCAAAGTTATAGCCAAAAAACCAAAGACTTGATTAATCGAGGAAGAGCCTTGGTCGACCACTACTACTGAAACAATATTTTTTTTAAAGATGAGCTGTCGCTGATAGTCCTATCATAAGGTACGCGTCCAGAGCTTCAAGAAAATGTATGATTATCATAGGTTTCGATCGGCATTTCGAAAGTTACAGGCGATTATAGAAAATCGAGGAAACGGCAAGGAATACATACCCCTTGCAATTTATTTCGGCAAACAATGGAAAGTGTTTCAGTCGACTTGTGCTTATAATTGCTTAAAGAGGATGGAAAGAGGATCACAAAAATCGCAGGCAGAGCTTTCTAAGTGCATTATTTTCAAAGTTATAGCCAAAAAACCAAAGACTTGAT
This sequence comes from Anoplius nigerrimus, assembly GCA_914767735.1. Classification (NCBI taxonomy): domain Eukaryota; kingdom Metazoa; phylum Arthropoda; class Insecta; order Hymenoptera; family Pompilidae; genus Anoplius; species Anoplius nigerrimus. The sequence continues at coordinate 27,107 of CAJZBX010000335.1, read as the reverse complement.
TAATCGAGGAAGGGCCTTGGTCGACCACTACTACTGAAACAATATTTTTTTTAAAGATGGGCTGTCGCTGTTAGTCCTATCACAAGGTACGCGTCGACAACTTCAAGAAAATGTATGATTAGCATAGGTTTCGATCGGTGTTTCGAAAGTTACGGGCGATTATAGAAAATCGAGGAAACGGTAAGGAATACAAACCCCTTGCAATTTATTTCGGCAAAAAATGGAAAGTTTTTCGATCGACTTGTGCTTATACACGCTTAAAGAGGATGGAACGGGCATCACAAAAATCGCAGGCAGAGCCTCCTAAGTGCATTATTTTCGAAGTTACAGCCAAAAAACCAACGGCTTGATTAATCGAAGAAGAGCCTTGGTCGACCACTACAACTGAAACCATTTTTTTTTTAAGATCGACTTTCGCTGGTAGTCCTATCTTAAGGTACGCGTCGAGAGCTTCAAGAAAATGTAAGATTATCATAGGTTTCGATCGGTGTTTCGAAAGTTACAGGCGATTAAAGAAAATCGAGGAAACGGTAAGGAATACATACCCCTTGCAATTTATTTCGGCAAAAAATGGAAAGTGTTTCGGTCGACTTGTGCTTATACACGCTTAAAGAGCATGGACAGAGGATCACAAAAAGCGCAGGCAGAGCCTCCTAAGTGCAATATTTTCCAAGTTACAGCCAAAAAAACAAACGCTTGATTAATCGAGGAAGAGCCTTGGTCGACCAGTACAACTGAAACAATTTTTTTTTAAAGATGGGCTTTCGCTGATCATCCTAACTTAAGGTACGCGTCGAGAGCTTCAAGAAAATGTATGATTAGCATAGGTTTCGATCGGTGTTTCGAAAGTTACAGGCGATTATAGAAAATCAAGGAAACGGTAAGGAATACATTCCCCGTGCAATTTATTTCGGCAAAAAATGGAAAGTGTTTCGGTCGACTTGTGCTTATACACGCTAAAAGAGGATGGAAAGAGGATCACAAAAATCGCAGGCAGAGCTTTCTAAGTGCATTATTTTCGAAGTTATAGCCAAAAAACCAAAGACTTGATTAATCGAGGAAGAGCCTTGGTCGACCAGTACAACTGAAACAATTTTTTTTTAAAGATGGGCTTTCGCTGATCATCCTAACTTAAGGTACGCGTCGAGAGCTTCAAGAAAATGTATGATTAGCATAGGTTTCGATCGGTGTTTCGAAAGTTACAAGCGATTATAGAAAATCAAGGAAACGGTAAGGAATACATACCCCTTGCAATTTATTTCGGCAAAAAATGGAAAGTGTTTCGGTCGACTTGTTCTTATACATACTTAAAGAGGATGTAAAGAGGATCACAAAAATCGCAGGCAGAGCCTCCTAAGTGCATTATTTTCGAAGTTACAGCCAAAAAACCAAAGACTTGATTAATCGAGGAAGAGCCTTGGTCGACCACTACTACTGAAACAATATTTTTTTTAAAGATGAGCTGTCGCTCATAGTCCTATCTTAAGGTACGCGTCGACAGCTTCAAGAAAATGAAAGATTATCATAGGTTTCGATCGGTGTTTCGAAAGTTACAGGCGATTATAGAAAATCGAGGAAACGGCAAGGAATACATACCCCTTGCAATTTATTTCGGCAAAAAATGGAAAGTGTTTCAGTCGACTTGTGCTTATAAATGCTTAAAGAGGATGGAAAGAGGATCACAAAAATCGCAGGCAGAGCTTTGTAAGTGCATTATTTTCAAAGTTATAGCCAAAAAACCAAAGACTTGATTAATCGAGGAAGAGCCTTGGTCGACCACTACTACTGAAACAATATTTTTTTTAAAGATGAGCTGTCGCTGATAGTCCTATCATAAGGTACGCGTCCAGAGCTTCAAGAAAATGTATGATTATCATAGGTTTCGATCGGCATTTCGAAAGTTACAGGCGATTATAGAAAATCGAGGAAAGGGCAAGGAATACATACCCCTTGCAATTTATTTCGGCAAACAATGGAAAGTGTTTCAGTCGACTTGTGCTTATAAATGCTTAAAGAGGATGGCAAGAGGATCACAAAAATCGCAGGCAGAGCTTTCTAAGTGCATTATTTTCAAAGTTATAGCCAAAAAACCAAAGACTTGATTATTCGAGGAAGAGCCTTGGTCGACCACTACTACTGAAACAATATTTTTTTAAAGATGAGCTGTCGCTGATAGTCCTATCTTAAGGTACGCGTCGAGAGCTTCAAGAAAATGTATGATTATCATAGGTTTCGATCGGTGTTTCGAAAGTTACAGGCGATTATAGAAAATCAAGGAAACGGTAAGGAATACATACCCCTTGCAATTTATTTCGGCAAAAAATGGAAAGTGTTTCGGTCGACTTGTGCTTATACACGCTTAAAGAGCATGGAAAGAGGATCACAAAAAGCGCAGGCAGAGCCTCCTAAGTGCATTATTTTCCAAGTTACAGCCAAAAAACCAACGGCTTGATTAATCGAAGAAGAGCCTTGGTCGACCACTACAACTGAAACCATTTTTTTTTTAAGATCGGCTTTCGCTGGTAGTCCTATCTTAAGGTACGCGTCGAGAGCTTCAAGAAAATGTAAGATTATCATAGGTTTCGATCGGTGTTTCGAAAGTTACAGGCGATTATAGAAAATCAAGGAAACGGTAAGGAATACATGCCCCGTGCAATTTATTTCGGCAAAAAATGGAAAGTGTTTCGGTCGACTTGTGCTTATACATGCTAAAAGAGGATGGAAAGAGGATCACAAAAATCGCAGGCAGAGCTTTCTAAGTGAATTATTTTCGAAGTTACAGCCAAAAAACCAAAGACTTGATTAATCGAGGAAGAGCCTTGGTCGACCACTATTACTGAAACAATATTTTTTTTTAAAGATGAGCTGTCGCTCATAGTCCTATCTTAAGGTACGCGTCGACAGCTTCCAGAAAATGTATGATTATCATAGGTTTCGATCGGTGTTTCGAAAGTTACAGGCGATTAAAGAAAATCGAGGAAACGGTAAGGAATACATACCCATTGCAATTTATTTCGGCAAAAAATGGAAAGTGTTTCGGTCGACTTGTGCTTATACAGGCTTCAAGAGGATGGAAAGAGGACCACAAAAATCGCAGGCAGAGCTTTCTAAGTGCATTATTTTCGAAGTTACAGCCAAAAAACCCAAGACTTGATTAATCGAGGAAGAGCCTTGGTCAACCACTACTACTGAAACATTATTTTTTTTAAAGATGGGCTTTCGCTGATAGTCCTATCTTAAGGTACGCGTCGAGAGCTTCAAGAAAATGTATGATTATCATAGGTTTCGATCGGTGTTTCGAAAGTTACAGGCGATTAAAGAAAATCGAGGAAACGGTAAGGAATAAATACCCCTTGCAATTGATTTCGGCAAAAAATGGAAAGTGTTTCGGTCGACTTGTGCTTATACACGCTTAAAGAGCATGGAAAGAGGATCACAAAAAGCGCAGGCAGAGCCTCCTAAGTGCATTATTTTCCAAGTTACAGCCAAAAAACCAAACGCTTGATAAAATCGGGGAAGAGCCTTGGTCGACCACTACTACTGAAACAATATTTTTTTTAAAGATGAGCTATCGCTGATAGTCCTATCTTAAGGTACGCGTCGAGAGCTTCAAGAAAATGTATGATTATCATAGGTTTCGATCGGTGTTTCGAAAGTTACAGGCGATTATAGAAAATCAAGGAAACGGTAAGGAATACATACCCCTTGCAATTTATTTCGGCAAAAAATGGAAAGTGTTTCGGTCGACTTGTGCTTATACACGCTTCAAGAGGATGGAAAGAGGACCACAAAAATCGCAGGCAGAGCTTTCTAAGTGCATTATTTTCGAAGTTACAGCCAAAAAACCAAAGACCTGATTAATCGAGGAAGAGCCTTGGTCGACCACTACAACTGAAACAATTTTTTTTTAAAGATGGGCTTTCGCTGGTAGTCCTATCTTAAGGTACGCGTCGAGAGCTTCAAGAAAATGTATGATTATCGTAGGGTTCGATCGGTGTTTCGAAAGTTACAGGCGATTATAGAAAATCAAGGAGACGGTAAGGAATACATACCCCTTGCAATTTATTTCGGCAAAAAATGGAAAGTGTTTCAGTCGACTTGTGCTTATACACGCTTAAATAAGATGTAAAGAGGATCACAAAAATCGCAGGCAGAGCCTCCTAAGTGCATTATTTTCGAAGTTACAGCCAAAAAACCAAAGGCTTGATTAATCGAGGAAGAGCCTTGGTCGACCACTACAACTGAAACAATTTTTTTTTAAAGATGGGCTTTCGCTTGTAGTCCTATCTTAAGGTACGCGTCGAGAGCTTCAAGAAAATGTATGATTATCGTAGGGTTCGTTCGGTGTTTCGAAAGTTACAGGCGATTATAGAAAATCAAGGAGACGGTAAGGAATACATACCCCTTGCAATTTATTTCGGCAAAAAATGGAAAGTGTTTCGGTCGACTTGTGCTTATACATGCTTAAAGAAGATGTAAAGAGGATCACAAAAATCGCAGGCGGAGCCTCCTAAGTGCATTATTTTCGAAGTTACAGCCAAAAAACCAAAGGCTTGATTAATCGAGGAAGAGCCTTGGTCGATCAGTACACTGAAACAATTCTTTATTAAAGAAGGGCTTTCGCTGATCATCCTAACTTGAGGTACGCGTCGAGAGCTTCAAGAAAATATATGATTATCATAGGTTTCGATCGGTGTTTCGAATGTTACAGGCGATTATAGAAAATCAAGGAAACGGTAAGGAATACATGCCCCGTGCAATTTATTTCGGCAAAAAATGGAAAGTGTTTCGGTCGACTTGTGCTTATACATGCTAAAAGAGGATGGAAAGAGGATCACAAAAATCGCAGGCAGAGCTTTCTAAGTGCATTATTTTCGAAGTTACAGCCAAAAAACCAAAGACTTGATTAATCGAGGAAGAGCCTTGGTCGACCACTATTACTGAAACAATATTTTTTTTTAAAGATGAGCTGTCGCTCATAGTCCTATCTTAAGGTACGCGTCGACAGCTTGCAGAAAATGTATGATTATCATAGGTTTCGATCGGTGTTTCGAAAGTTACAGGCGATTAAAGAAAATCGACGAAACGGTAAGGAATACATACCCCTTGCAATTTACTTCGGCAAAAAATGGAAAGTTTTTCGGTCGACTCGTTCTTATATATGCTTAAAGAGGATGGAAAGAGGATCACAAAAATCGCAGGCAGAGCCTTCTAAGTGCATTATTTTCGAAGTTACAGGCAAAAAACCAACGGCTTGATTAATCGAAGAAGAGCCTTGGTCGACCACTACAACTGAAACCATTTTTTTTTTAAGATGGGCTTTCGCTGGTAGTCCTGTCTTAAGGTACGCGTCGAGAGCTTCAAGAAAATGTAATATTATCATAGGTTTCGATCGGTGTTTCGAAAGTTACAGGCGATTAAATAAAATCGAGGAAACGGTAAGGAATACATACCCATTGCAATTTATTTCGGCAAAAAATGGAAAGTGTTTCGGTCGACTTGTGCTTATACATGCTTAAAGAGGATGGAAAGAGGATCACAAAAATCGCAGGCAGAGCTTTCTAAGTGCATTATTTTCGAAGTTACAGCAAAAAAACCAAAGACTTGATTAATCGAGGAAGAGCCTTGGTCGACCACTACTACTGAACCAATATTTTTTTTAAAGATGAGCTGTCGCTCATAGTCCTATCTTAAGGTACGCGTCGACAGCTTCAAGAAAATGTAAGATTATCATAGGTTTCGATCGGTGTTTCGAAGTTACAGGCGATTATAGAAAATCGAGGAAACGGCAAGGAATACATACCCCTTGCAATTTATTTCGGCAAAAAATGGAAAGTGTTTCAGTCGACTTGTGCTTATAATTCCTTAAAGAGGATGGAACGAGGATCACAAAAATCGCAGGCAGAGCTTTCTAAGTGCATTATTTTCAAAGTTACAGCCAAAAAACCAAAGACTTGATTAATCGAGGAAGAGTTTTGGTCGACCACTACAACTGAAACAATTTTTTTTAAGATGGGCTTTCGCTGATAGTCCTATCTTAAGGTACGCGTCGAGAGCTTCAAGAAAATGTATGATTATCATAGGTTTCGATCGGTGTTTCGAAAGTTACAGGCGATTAAAGAAAATCGAGGAAACGGTAAGGAATACATACCCATTGCAATTTATTTCGGCAAAAAATGGAAAGTGTTTCGGTCGACTTGTGCTTATACAGGCTTCAAGAGGATGGAAAGAGGACCACAAAAATCGCAGGCAGAGCTTTCTAAGTGCATTATTTTCGAAGTTATAGCCAAATAACCAATAACTTGATTAATCGAGGAAGAGCCTTGGTCGACCACTACCACTGAAACAATATTTTTTTTAAAGATGGGCTGTCGCTGATAGTCCTATCTCAAGGTACGCGTCGACAGCTTCAAGAAAATGTATGATTATCGTAGGGTTCGATCGGTGTTTCGAAAGTTACAGGCGATTATAGAAAATCGAGGAAACTGCAAGGAATACATACCCCTTGCAATTTATTTCGGCAAAAAATGGAAAGTGTTTCGGTCGACTTGTGCTTATACATGCTTAAAGAGGATGGAAAGAGGTACACAAAAATCGCAAGCAGAGCTTTCTAAGTGCATTATTTTCGAAGTTATAGCCAAAAAACCAAAGACTTGATTAATCGAGGAAGAGCCTTGGTCGACCAGTACAACTGAAACAATTTTTTTTTAAAGATGGGCTTTCGCAGATCATCCTAACGTAAGGTACGCGTCGAGAGCTTCAAGAAAATGTATGATTATCATAGGTTTCAATCGGTGTTTCGAAAGTTACAAGCGATTATAGAAAATCAAGGAAACGGTAAGGAATACATACCCCTTTTTTTTTTTTGCGTCCAGGAAATCTTCGGAAGACTTCTGCCCTCTCTTGGGGAAGAGGGCAGCGTATGTCAGATTAGGAATACATACCCCTTGCAATTTATTTCGGCAAAAAATGGAAAGTGTTTCGGTCGACTTGTTGTTATACATGCTTAAAGAGGATGTAAAGAGGATCACAAAAATCGCAGGCAGAGCCTCCTAAGTGCATTATTTTCGAAGTTACAGCCAAAACACCAAAGACTTGATTAATCGAGGAAGAGCCTTGGTCGACCACTACTACTGAAACAATATTTTTTTTAAAGATGAGCTGTCGCTCATAGTCCTATCTTAAGGTACGCGTCGACAGCTTCAAGAAAATGTAAGATTATAATAGGTTTCGATCGGTGTTTCGAAGTTACAGGCGATTATAGAAAATCGAGGAAACGGCAAGGAATACATACCCCTTGCAATTTATTTCGGCAAAAAAATGGAAAGTGTTTCAGTCGACTTGTGCTTATACATGCTTAAAGAGGATGTAAAGAGGATCACAAAAATCGAAGGCAGAGCCTCCTAAGTGCATTATTTTCGAAGTTACAGCCAAAAAACCAAAGGCTTGATTAATCGAGGAAGAGCCTTGGTCGATTAGTACACTGAAACAATTTTTTATTAAAGAAGGGCTTTCGCTGATCATCCTAACTTGAGGTACGCGTCGAGAGCTTCAAGAAAATGTATGATTATCATAGGTTTCGATCGGTGTTTCGAAAGTTACAGGCGATTATAGAAAATCGAGGAAACGGTAAAGAATACATACCCCTTGCAATTTATTTCGGCAAAAAATGGAAAGTGTTTCGGTCGACTTGTTCTTATACATGCTTAAAGAGGATGTAAAGAGGATCACAAAAATCGCAGGCAGAGCCTCCTAAGTGCATTATTTTCGAAGTTACAGCCAAAAAACCAAAGACTTGATTAATCGAGGAAGAGCCTTGGTCGACCACTACTACTGAAACAATATTTTTTTTAAAGATGAGCTGTCGCTCATAGTCCTATCTTAAGGTACGCGTCAACAGCTTCAAGAAAATGTAAGATTATCATAGGTTTCGATCGGTGTTTCGAAAGTTACAGGCGATTATAGAAAATCGACGAAACGGTAAGGAATACATACCCCTTGCAATTTATTTCGGCAAAAAATGGAAAGTTTTTCGGTCGACTCGTTCTTATATATGCTTAAAGAGAATGGAAAGAGGATCACAAAAATCGCAGGCAGAGCCTTCTAAGTGCATTATTTTCGAAATTACAGCCAAAAAACCCACGACTTGAATAATCGAGGAAGAGCCTTGGTAGACCACTACTACTGAAACAATATTTTTTTTAAAGATGAGCTGTCGCTGATAGTCCTATCTTAAGGTACGCATCGAGAGCTTCAAGAAAATGTATGATTAGCATAGGTTTCGATCGGTGTTTCGAAAGTTACAGACGATTATAGAAAATCGAGGAAACGGTAAGGAATACATACCCCTTGCAATTTATTTCGGCAAAAAATGGAAAGTGTTTCAGTCGACTTGTGCTTATACATGCTTAAAGAGGATGTAAAGAGGATCACAAAAATCGCAGGCAGAGCCTCCTAAGTGCTTTATTTTCGAAGTTACAGCCAAAAAACCAAAGGCTTGATTAATCGAGGAAGAGCCTTGGTCGATCAGTACACTGAAACAATTTTTTATTAAAGAAGGGCTTTCGCTGATCATCCTAACTTGAGGTACGCGTTGAGAGCTTCAAGAAAATGTATGAGTATCATAGGTTTCGATCGGTGTTTCGAACGTTACAGGCGATTATAGAAAATCAAGGAAACGGTAAGGAATACATGCCCCGTGCAATTTATTTCGGCAAAAAATGAAAAGTGTTTCGCTCGACTTGTGCTTATACACGCTAAAAGAGGATGGAAAGAGGATCACAAAAATCGCAGGCAGAGCTTTCTAAGTGCATTATTTTCGAAGTTACAGCCAAAAAACCAAAGACTTGATTAATCGAGGAAGAGCCTTGGTCGACCACTACTACTGAAACAATATTTTTTTTAAAGATGAGCTGTCGCTCATAGTCCTATCTTAAGGTACGCGCCAACAGCTTCAAGAAAATGTAAGATTATCATAGGTTTCGATCGGCGTTTCGAAAGTTACAGGCGATTATAGAAAATCGAGGAAACGGCAAGGAATACATACCCCTTGCAATTTATTTCGGCAAAAAATGGAAAGTGTTTCAGTCGACTTGTGCTTATAAATACTTAAAGAGGATGGAAAGAGGATCACAAAAATCGCACGCAGAGCTTTCTAAGTGCATTATTTTCAAAGTTATAGCCAAAAAACCAAAGACTTGATTAATCGAGGAAGACCCTTGGTCGACCACTACTACTGAAACAATATTTTTTTTAAAGATGATCTGTCGCTGATAGTCCTATCTTAAGGTACGCGTCGAGAGCTTCAAGAAAATGTATGATTATCATAGGTTTCGATCGGTGCTTCGAAAGTTACAGGCGATTATAGAAAATCAAGGAAACGGTAAGGAATACATACCCCTTGCAATTTATTTCGGCAAAAAATGGAAAGTGTTTCGGTCGACTTGTGCTTATACACGCTTAAAGAGCATGGAAAGAGGATCACAAAAATCGCAGGCAGAGCCTCCTAAGTGCATTATTTTCCAAGTTACAGCCAAAAAACCAAACGCTTGATTAATCGAGGAAGAGCCTTGGTCGACCAGTACAACTGAAACAATTTTTTTTTAAAGATGGGCTTTCGCTGATCATCCTAACTTAAGGTACGCGTCGAGAGCTTCAAGAAAATGTATGATTAGCATAGGTTTCGATCGGTGTTTCGAAAGTTACAGGCGATTATAGAAAATCGAGGAAACGGTAAGGAATACATACCCCTTGCAATTTATTTCGGCAAAAAATGGAAAGTGTTTCAGTCGACTTGTGCTTATACATGCTTAAAGAGGATGTAAAGAGGATCACAAAAATCGCACGCAGAGGCTCCTAAGTGCATTATTTTCGAAGTTACAGCCAAAAAACCAAAGGCTTGATTAATCGAAGAAGAGCCTTGGTCGACCAGTACAACTGAAACAATTTTTTTTAAAGATGGGCTTTCGCTGATCATCCTAACTTAAGGTACGCGTCGAGAGCTTCAAGAAAATGTATGATTAGCATAGGTTTCGATCGGTGTTTCGAAAGTTACAGGCGATTATAGAAAATCGAAGAAACGGTAAGGAATACATACCCCTTGCAATTTATTTCGGCAAAAAATGGAAAGTCTTTCGGTCGACTTGTGCTTATACATGCTTAAAGAGGATGTAAAGAGGATCACAAAAATCGCAGGTAGAGGCTCCTAAGTGCATTATTTTCGACGTTACAGCCAAAAAACCAAAGGCTTGATTAATCGAAGAAGAGCCTTGGTCGACCACTACAACTGAAACCATTTTTTTTTTAAAATGGGCTTTCGCTGGTAGTCCTATCTTAAGGTACGCGTCGAGAGCTTCAAGAAAATGTATGATTAGCATAGGTTTCGATCGGTGTTTCGAAAGTTACAGGCGATTATAGAAAATCGAGGAAACGGTAAGGAATACATACCCCTTGCAATTTATTTCGGCAAAAAATGGAAAGTGTTTCGGTCGACTTGTGCTTATACATGCTTATAGAGAATGGAAATAGGATCACAAAAATCGCAGGCAGAGCCTCCTAAGTGCATTATTTTCGAAGTTATAGCCAAAAAACCAATAACTTGATTAATCGAGGAAGAGCCTTGGTCGACCACTACTACTGAAACAATATTTTTTTTAAAGATGGGCTGTCGCTGTTAGTTCTATCACAAGGTACGCGTCGACAACTTCAAGAAAATGTATGATTAGCATAGGTTTCGATCGGTGTTTCGAAAGTTACGGGCGTTTATAGAAAATCGAGGAAACGGTAAGGAATACAAACCCCTTGCAATTTATTTCGGCAAAAAATGGAAAGTTTTTCGATCGACTTGTGCTTATACACACTTAAAGAGGATGGAACGGGCATCACAAAAATCGCAGGCAGAGCCTCCTAGGTGCATTATTTTCGAAGTTACAGCCAAAAAACCAACGGCTTGATTAATCGAAGAAGAGCCTTGGTCGACCACTACAACTGAAACCATTTTTTTTTTAAGATGGGCTTTCGCTGGTAGTCCTATCTTAAGGTACGCGTCGAGAGCTTCAAGAAAATGTAAGATAATCATAGGTTTCGATCGGTGTTTCGAAAGTTACAGGCGATTTAAGAAAATCGAGGAAACGGTAAGGAATACATACCCATTGCAATTTATTTCGGCAAAAAATGGAAAGTGTTTCGGTCGACTTGTGCTTATACATGCTTAAAGAGGATGGAAAGAGGATCACAAAAATCGCAGGCAGAGCTTTCTAAGTGCATTATTTTCGAAGTTATAGTCAAAAAACCAATAACTTGATTAATCGAGGAAGAGCCTTGGTCGACCACTACCACTGAAACAATATTTTTTTTAAAGATGGGCTGTCGCTGATAGTCCTATCTCAAGGTACGCGTCGACAGCTTCAAGAAAATGTATGATTATCGTAGGGTTCGATCGGTTTTTCGAAAGTTACAGGCGATTATAGAAAATCGAGGAAACGGCAAGGAATACATACCCCTTGCAATTTATTTCGGCAAAAAATGGAAAGTGTTTCGGTCGACTTGTGCTTATACATGCTTAAAGAGGATGGAAAGAGGTACACAAAAATCGCAAGCAGAGCTTTCTAAGTGCATTATTTTCGAAGTTATAGCCAAAAAACCAAAGACTTGATTAATCGAGGAAGAGCCTTGGTCGACCACTACTACTCAAACAATATTTTTTTTAAAGATGAGCTGTCGCTCATAGTCCTATCTTAAGGTACGCGTCAACAGCTTCAAGAAAATGTAAGATTATCATAGGTTTCGATCGGTGTTTCGAAGTTACAGGCGATTATAGAAAATCGAGGAAACGGCAAGGAATACATACCCCTTGCAATTTATTTCGGCAAAAAATGGAAAGTGTTTCGGTCGACTTGTGCTTATATATGCTTAAAGAGAATGGAAAGAGGATCACAAAAATCGCAGGCAGAGCCTTCTAAGTGCATTATTTTCGAAATTACAGCCAAAAAACCCACGACTTGAATAATCGAGGAAGAGCCTTGGTCGACCACTACTACTGAAACAATATTTTTTTTAAAGATGAGCTGTCGCTGATAGTCCTATCTTAAGGTACGCGTCGAGAGCTTCAAGAAAATGTATGATTAGCATAGGTTTCGATCGGTGTTTCGAAAGTTACAGGCGATTATAGAAAATCGAGGAAACGGTAAGGAATACATACCCCTTGCAATTTATTTCGGCAAAAAATGGAAAGTGTTTCAGTCGACTTGTGCTTATACATGCTTAAAGAGGATGTAAAGAGGATCACAAAAATCGCAGGCAGAGCCTCCTAAGTGCATTATTTTCGAAGTTACAGCCAAAAAACCAAAGGCTTGATTAATCGAGGAAGAGCCTTGGTCGATCAGTACACTGAAACAATTTTTTATTAAAGAAGGGCTTTCGCTGATCATCCTATCTTGAGGTACGCGTTGAGAGCTTCAAGAAAATGTATGATTATCATAGGTTTCGATCGGTGTTTCGAACGTTACAGGCGATTATAGAAAATCAAGGAAACGGTAAGGAATACATGCCCCGTGCAATTTATTTCGGCAAAAAATGAAAAGTGTTTCGCTCGACTTGTGCTTATACACGCTAAAAGAGGATGGAAAGAGGATCACAAAAATCGCAGGCAGAGCTTTCTAAGTGCATTATTTTCGAAGTTACAGCCAAAAAACCAAAGACTTGATTAATCGAGGAAGAGCCTTGGTCGACCACTACCACTGAAACAATATTTTTTTTAAAGATGGGCTGTCGCTGATAGTCCTATCTCAAGGTACGCGTCGACAGCTTCAAGAAAATGTATGATTATCGTAGGGTTCGATCGGTGTTTCGAAAGTTACAGGCGATTATAGAAAATCGAGGAAACGGCAAGGAATACATACCCCTTGCAATTTATTTCGGCAAAAAATGGAAAGTGTTTCGGTCGACTTGTGCTTATACATGCTTAAAGAGGATGGAAAGAGGTACACAAAAATCGCAAGCAGAGCTTTCTAAGTGCATTATTTTCGAAGTTATAGCCAAAAAACCAAAGACTTGATTAATCGAGGAAGAGCCTTGGTCGACCAGTACAACTGAAACAATTTTTTATTAAAGATGGGCTTTCGCAGATCATCCTAACATAAGGTACGCGTCGAGAGCTTCAAGAAAATGTATGATTATCATAGGTTTCGATCGGTGTTTCGAAAGTTACAAGCGATTATAGAAAATCAAGGAAACGGTAAGGAATACATACCCCTTTTTTTTTTTTTGCGTCCAGGAAATCTTCGGAAGACTTCTGCCCTCTCTTGGGGAAGAGGGCAGCGTATGTCAGATTAGGAATACATACCCCTTGCAATTTATTTCGGCAAAAAATGGAAAGTGTTTCGGTCGACTTGTTCTTATACATGCTTAAAGAGGATGTAAAGAGGATCACAAAAATCGCAGGCAGAGCCTCCTAAGTGCATTATTTTCGAAGTTACAGCCAAAACACCAAAGACTTGATTAATCGAGGAAGAGCCTTGGTCGACCACTACTACTGAAACAATATTTTTTTTAAAGATGAGCTGTCGCTCATAGTCCTATCTTAAGGTACGCGTCGACAGCTTCAAGAAAATGTATGATTATCATAGGGTGCGATCGGTGTTTCGAAAGTTACAGGCGATTATAGAAAATCGAGGAAACGGCAAGGAATACATACCCCTTGCAATTTATTTCGGCAAAAAATGGAAAGTTTTTCGATCGACTTGTGCTTATACATGCTTAAAGAGGATGGAAAGAGGTACACATAAATCGAAGGCAGAGCCTCCTAAGTGCATTATTTTCGAAGTTACAGCCAAAAAACCAAAGGCTTGATTAATCGATGAAGAGCCTTGGTCGATCAGTACACTGAAACAATTTTTTATTAAAGAAGGGCTTTCGCTGATCATCCTAACTTGAGGTACGCGTCGAGAGCTTCAAGAAAATGTATGATTATCATAGGTTTCGATCGGTGTTTCGAAAGTTACAGGCGATTATAGAAAATCGAGGAAACGGTAAAGAATACATACCCCTTGCAATTTATTTCGGCAAAAAATGGAAAGTGTTTCGGTCGACTTGTTCTTATACATGCTTAAAGAGGATGTAAAGAGGATCACAAAAATCGCAGGCAGAGCCTCCTAAGTGCATTATTTTCGAAGTTACAGCCAAAAAACCAAAGACTTGATTAATCGAGGAAGAGCCTTGGTCGACCACTACTACTGAAACAATATTTTTTTTAAAGATGAGCTGTCGCTCATAGTCCTATCTTAAGGTACGCGTCAACAGCTTCAAGAAAATGTAAGATTATCATAGGTTTCGATCGGTGTTTCGAAAGTTACAGGCGATTATAGAAAATCGACGAAACGGTAAGGAATACATACCCCTTGCAATTTATTTCGGCAAAAAATGGAAAGTTTTTCGGTCGACTCGTTCTTATATATGCTTAAAGAGAATGGAAAGAGGATCACAAAAATCGCAGGCAGAGCCTTCTAAGTGCATTATTTTCGAAATTACAGCCAAAAAACCCACGACTTGAATAATCGAGGAAGAGCCTTGGTCGACCACTACTACTGAAACAATATTTTTTTTAAAGATGAGCTGTCGCTGATAGTCCTATCTTAAGGTACGCGTCGAGAGCTTCAAGAAAATGTATGATTAGCATAGGTTTCGATCGGTGTTTCGAAAGTTACAGGCGATTATAGAAAATCGAGGAAACGGTAAGGAATACATACCCCTTGCAATTTATTTCGGCAAAAAATGGAAAGTGTTTCAGTCGACTTGTGCTTATACATGCTTAAAGAGGATGTAAAGAGGATCACAAAAATCGCAGGCAGAGCCTCCTAAGTGCATTATTTTCGAAGTTACAGCCAAAAAACCAAAGGCTTGATTAATCGAGGAAGAGCCTTGGTCGATCAGTACACTGAAACAATTTTTTATTAAAGAAGGGCTTTCGCTGATCATCCTAACTTGAGGTACGCGTTGAGAGCTTCAAGAAAATGTATGATTATCATAGGTTTCGATCGGTGTTTCGAACGTTACAGGCGATTATAGAAAATCAAGGAAACGGTAAGGAATACATGCCCCGTGCAATTTATTTCGGCAAAAAATGAAAAGTGTTTCGCTCGACTTGTGCTTATACACGCTAAAAGAGGATGGAAAGAGGATCACAAAAATCGCAGGCAGAGCTTTCTAAGTGCATTATTTTCGAAGTTACAGCCAAAAAACCAAAGACTTGATTAATCGAGGAAGAGCCTTGGTCGACCACTACCACTGAAACAATATTTTTTTTAAAGATGGGCTGTCGCTGATAGTCCTATCACAAGGTACGCGTCGACAGCTTCAAGAAAATGTATGATTATCATAGGTTTCGATCGGTGTTTCGAAAGTTACGGGCGATTAAAGAAAATCGAGGAAACGGTAAGGAATAAATAGCCCTTGCAATTGATTTTGGCAAAAAATGGAAAGTGTTTCGGTCGACTTGTGCTTATACATGCTTAAAGAGAATGGAAAGAGGATCACAAAAAGCGCAGGCAGAGCCTCCTAAGTGCATTATTTTCCAAGTTACAGCCAAAACACCAAACGCTTGATTAATCGAGGTAGAGCCTTGGTCGACCAGTACAACTGAAACAATTCTTTATTAAAGAAGGGCTTTCGCTGATCATCCTAACTTGAGGTACGCGTCGAGAGCTTCAAGAAAATATATGATTATCATAGGTTTCGATCGGTGTTTCGAAAGTTACAGGCGATTATAGAAAATCAAGGAAACGGTAAGGAATACATGCCCCGTGCAATTTATTTCGGCAAAAAATGGAAAGTGTTTCGGTCGACTTGTGCTTATACATGCTAAAAGGGGATGGAAAGAGGATCACAAAAATCGCAGGCAGAGCTTTCTAAGTGCATTATTTTCGAAGTTACAGCCAAAAAACCAAAGACTTGATTAATCGAGGAAGAGCCTTGGTCGACCACTATTACTGAAACAATATTTTTTTTTAAAGATGAGCTGTCGCTCATAGTCCTATCTTAAGGTACGCGTCGACAGCTTCCAGAAAATGTATGATTATCATAGGTTTCGATCGGTGTTTCGAAAGTTACAGGCGATTAAAGAAAATCGACGAAACGGTAAGGAATACATACCCCTTGCAATTTATTTCGGCAAAAAATGGAAAGTTTTTCGGTCGACTCGTTCTTATATATGCTTAAAGAGGATGGAAAGAGGATCACAAAAATCGCAGGCAGAGCCTTCTAAGTGCATTATTTTCGAAATTACAGCCAAAAAACCCACGACTTGAATAATCGAGGAAGAGCCTTGGTCAACCACTACTACTGAAACATTATTTTTTTTTAAAGATGGGCTTTCGCTGATGGTCCTATCTTAAGGTACGCGTCGAGAGCTTCAAGAAAATGTATGATTATCATAGGGTTCGATCGGTGTTTCGTAAGTTACAGGCGATTATAGAAAATCGAGGAAACGGCAAAGAATACATACCCCTTGCAATTTATTTCGGCAAAAAATGGAAAGTGTTTCAGTCGACTTGTGCTTATAATTCCTTAAAGAGGATGGAACGAGGATCACAAAAATCGCAGGCAGATCTTTCTAAGTGCATTATTTTCAAAGTTACAGCCAAAAAACCAAAGACTTGATTAATCGAGAAAGAGTTTTGGTCGACCACTACAACTGAAACAATTTTTTTTAAGATGGGCTTTCGCTGATAGTCCTATCTTAAGGTACGCGTCGAGAGCTTCAAGAAAATGTATGATTATCATAGGTTTCGATCGGTGTTTCGAAAGTTACGGGCGATTATAAAAAATCGAGGAAACGGTAAGGAATACAAACCCCTTGCAATTTATTTCGGCAAAAAATGGAAAGTGTTTCGGTCGACTTGTGCTTATACATGCTTAAAGAGGATGGAAAGAGGATCACAAAAATCGCAGGCAGAGCTTTCTAAGTGCATTATTTTCGAAGTTATAGCCAAAAAACCAATAACTTGATTAATCGAGGAAGAGCCTTGGTCGACCACTACCACTGAAACAATATTTTTTTTAAAGATGGGCTGTCGCTGATAGTCCTATCACAAGGTACGCGTCGACAGCTTCAAGAAAATGTATGATTAGCATAGGTTTCGATCGGTGTTTCGAAAGTTACGGGCGATTATAGAAAATCGAGGAAACGGTAAGGAATACAAACCATTTGCAATTTATTTCGGCAAAAAATGGAAAGTTTTTCGATCGACCTTGTGCTTATACACGCTTAAAGAGGATGGAACGGGCATTACAAAAATCGCAGGCAGAGCCTCCTAAGTGCATTATTTTCGAAGTTACAGCCAAAAAACAAACGGCTTGATTAATCGAAGAAGAGCCTTGGTCGACCACTACAACTGAAACCATTTTTTTTTTAAGATGGGCTTTCGCTGGTAGTCCTATCTTAAGGTACGCGTCGAGAGCTTCAAGAAAATGTAAGATTATCATAGGTGTCGATCGGTTGTTTCGAAAGTTACAGGCGATTAAAGAAAATCGAGGAAACGGTAAGGAATACATACCCATTGCAATTTATTTCGGCAAAAAATGGTAAGTGTTTCGGTCGACTTGTGCTTATACATTCTTAAAGAGGATGGAAAGAGGATCACAAAAATCGCAGGCAGAGCTTTCTAAGTGCATTATTTTCGAAGTTATAGCCAAAAAACCAATAACTTGATTAATCGAGGAAGATCCTTGGTCGACCACTACTACTGAAACAATATTTTTTTAAAGATGAGCTGTCGCTGATAGTCCTATCTTAAGGTACGCGTCCAGAGCTTCAAGAAAATGTATGATTATCATAGGTTTCGATCGATGTTTCGAAAGTTACAGGCGATTAAAAGAAAATCGAGGAAACGGTAAGGAATAAATACCCCTTGCAATTTATTTCGGCAAAAAATGGAAAGTGTTTCGGTCGACATGTGCTTATACGTGCTTAAAGAGGATGGAAAGAGGATCACAAAAATCGCAGGCAGAGCTTTCTAAGTGCATTATTTTCGAAGTTATAGCCAAAAAAACCAATAACTTGATTAATCGAGGAAGAGCCTTGGCCGACCACTACAACTGAAACAATTTTTTTTTAAAGATGGGCTTTCGCTGATAGTCCTATCTTAAGGTACGGTCGTCGAGAGCTTCAAGAAAATGTATGATTATCATAGGTTTCGATCGGTGTTTCGAAAGTTACAGGCGATTATAGAAAATCAAGGAAACGGTAAGGAATACATGCCCCGTGCAATTTATTTCGGCAGAAAATGGAAAGTGTTTCGGTCGACTTGTACTTTAACGCGCTTAAAGCGGATGGAACGAGGAGCACAAAAATCGCAGGCAGAGCCTTCTAAGTGCATTATTTTCGAAGTTACAGCCAAAAAACCAATAACTTGATTAATCGAGGAGAGCCTTGGTCGACCACCTACTACTGAAACAATATTTTTTTTAAAGATGGGCTGTCGCTGTTAGTCCTATCACAAGGTACGCGTCGACAACTTCAAGAAAATGTATGATTAGCATAGGTTTCGATCGGTGTTTCGAAAGTTACGGGCGATTATAGAAAATCGAGGAAACGGTAAGGAATACATGCCCCGTGCAATTTATTTCGACAAAAAATGGAAAGTGTTTCGGTCGACTTGTTCTTATACATGCTTAAAGAGGATGTAAAGAGGATCACAAAAATCGCAGGCGGAGCCTCCTAAGTGCATTATTTTCGAAGTTACAGCCAAAAAACCAAAGACTTGATTAATCGAGGAAGAGCCTTGGTCGATCAGTACACTGAAACAATTCTTTATTAAAGAAGGGCTTTCGCTGATCATCCTAACTTGAGGTACGTCTCGAGAGCTTCAAGAAAATGTATGATTATCATAGGGTTCGATCGGTGTTTCGAAAGTTACAGGCGATTATAGAAAATCGAGGAAACGGCAAGGAATACATACCCCTTGAAATTTATTTCGGCAAAAAATGGAAAGTGTTTCAGTCGACTTGTGCTTATAATTTCTTAAAGAGGATGGAACGAGGATCACAAAAATCGCAGGCAGAGCTTTCTAAGTGCATTATTTTCAAAGTTACAGCCAAAAAACCAAAGACTTGATTAATCGAGGAAGAGCCTTGGTCTACCACTACTACTGAAACATTATTTTTTTTATGATGGGCTTTCGCTGATAGTCCTATCTTAAGGTACGCGTCGAGAGCTTCAAGAAAATGTATGATTATCATAGGTTTCGATCGGTGTTTCGAAAGTTACAGGCGATTAAAGAAAATCGAGGAAACGGTAAGGAATAAATACCCCTTGCAATTGATTTTGGCAAAAAATGGAAAGTGTTTCGGTCGACTTGTGCTTATACATGCTTAAAGAGGATGCAAATAGGATCACAAAAATCGCAGGCAGAGCCTCCTAAGTGCATTATTTTCGAAGTTATAGCCAAAAAACCAATAACTTGATTAATCGAGGAAGAGCCTTGGTCGACCACTACTACTGAAACAATATTTTTTTTAAAGATGGGCTGTCGCTGTTAGTCCTATCACAAGGTACGCGTCGACAACTTCAAGAAAATGTATGATTAGCATAGGTTTCGATCGGTGTTTCGAAAGTTACGGGCGATTATAGAAAATCGAGGAAACGGTAAGGAATACAAACCCCTTGCAATTTATTTCGGCAAAAAATGGAAAGTGTTTCGGTCGACTTGTGCTTATACATGCTTAAAGAGGATGTAAAGAGGATCACAAAAATCGCAGGCAGAGCTTTCTAAGTGCATTATTTTCGAAGTTATAGCCAAAAAACCAATAACTTGATTAATCGAGGAAGAGCCTTGGTCGACCACTACCACTGAAACAATATTTTTTTTAAAGATGGGCTGTCGCTGATAGTCCTATCACAAGGTACTTGTCGACAGCTTCAAGAAAATGTATGATTATCATAGGTTTCGATCGGTGTTTCGAAAGTTACAGGCGATTATAGAAAATCGAGGAAACGGTAAGGAATACATAAACCTTGCAATTTATTTCGGCAAAAAATGGAAAGTGTTTCAGTCGACTTGTGCTTATACATGCTTAAAGAGGATGTAAAGAGGATCACAAAAATCGCAGGCAGAGCCTCCTAAGTGCATTATTTTCGAAGTTTCAGCCAAAAAACCAAAGGCTCGATTAATCGAGGAAGAGCCTTGGTCGATCAGTACACTGAAACAATTTTTTATTAAAGAAGGGCTTTCGCTGATCATCCTAACTTGAGGTACGCGTTGAGAGCTTCAAGAAAATGTATGATTATCATAGGTTTCGATCGGTGTTTCGAACGTTACAGGCGATTATAGAAAATCAAGGAAACGGTAAGGAATACATGCCCCGTGCAATTTATTTCGGCAAAAAATGAAAAGTGTTTCGCTCGACTTGTGCTTATACACGCTAAAAGAGGATGGAAAGAGGATCACAAAAATCGCAGGCAGAGCTTTCTAAGTGCATTATTTTCGAAGTTACAGCCAAAAAACCAAAGACTTGATTAATCGAGGAAGAGCCTTGGTCGACCACTACCACTGAAACAATATTTTTTTTAAAGATGAGCTGTCGCTCATAGTCCTATCTTAAGGTACGCGTCGACAGCTTCCAGAAAATGTATGATTATCATAGGTTTCGATCGGTGTTTCGAAAGTTACAGGCGATTAAAGAAAATCGACGAAACGGTAAGGAATACATACCCCTTGCAATTTATTTCGGCAAAAAATGGAAAGTTTTTCGGTCGACTCGTTCTTATATATGCTTAAAGAGGATGGAAAGAGGATCACAAAAATCGCAGGCAGAGCCTTCTAAGTGCATTATTTTCGAAATTACAGCCAAAAAACCCACGACTTGAATAATCGAGGAAGAGCCTTGGTCAACCACTACTACTGAAACATTATTTTTTTTTAAAGATGGGCTTTCGCTGATGGTCCTATCTTAAGGTACGCGTCGAGAGCTTCAAGAAAATGTATGATTATCATAGGGTTCGATCGGTGTTTCGTAAGTTACAGGCGATTATAGAAAATCGAGGAAACGGCAAGGAATACATACCCCTTGCAATTTATTTCGGCAAAAAATGGAAAGTGTTTCAGTCGACTTGTGCTTATAATTCCTTAAAGAGGATGGAACGAGGATCACAAAAATCGCAGGCAGATCTTTCTAAGTGCATTATTTTCAAAGTAACAGCCAAAAAACCAAAGACTTGATTAATCGAGAAAGAGTTTTGGTCGACCACTACAACTGAAACAATATTTTTTTAAAGATGAGCTGTCGCTGATAGTCCTATCTTAAGGTACGCGTCCAGAGCTTCAAGAAAATGTATGATTATCATAGGTTTCGATCGGTGTTTCGAAAGTTACAGGCGATTAAAGAAAATCGAGGAAACGGTAAGGAATAAATACCCCTTGCAATTTATTTCGGCAAAAAATGGAAAGTGTTTCGGTCGACTTGTGCTTATACGTGCTTAAAGAGGATGGAAAGAGGATCACAAAAATCGCAGGCAGAGCTTTCTAAGTGCATTATTTTCGAAGTTATAGCCAAAAAACCAATAACTTGATTAATCGAGGAAGAGCCTTGGCCGACCACTACAACTGAAACAATTTTTTTTTAAAGATGGGCTTTCGCTGATAGTCCTATCTTAAGGTACGCGTCGAGAGCTTCAAGAAAATGTATGATTATCATAGGTTTCGATCGGTGTTTCGAAAGTTACAGGCGATTATAGAAAATCAAGGAAACGGTAAGGAATACATGCCCCGTGCAATTTATTTCGGCAGAAAATGGAAAGTGTTTCGGTCGACTTGTACTTTAACGCGCTTAAAGCGGATGGAACGAGGAGCACAAAAATCGCAGGCAGAGCCTTCTAAGTGCATTATTTTCGAAGTTACAGCCAAAAAACCAAAAACTTGATTAATCGAGGAAGAGCCTTGGTCGACCACTACTACTGAAACAATATTTTTTTTAAAGATGGGCTGTCGCTGTTAGTCCTATCACAAGGTACGCGTCGACAACTTCAAGAAAATGTATGATTAGCATAGGTTTCGATCGGTGTTTCGAAAGTTACGGGCGATTATAGAAAATCGAGGAAACGGTAAGGAATACATGCCCCGTGCAATTTATTTCGACAAAAAATGGAAAGTGTTTCGGTCGACTTGTTCTTATACATGCTTAAAGAGGATGTAAAGAGGATCACAAAAATCGCAGGCGGAGCCTCCTAAGTGCATTATTTTCGAAGTTACAGCCAAAAAACCAAAGACTTGATTAATCGAGGAAGAGGCTTGGTCGACCACTATTACTGAAACAATATTTTTTTTTAAAGATGAGCTGTCGCTCATAGTCCTATCTTAAGGTACGCGTCGACAGCTTCCAGAAAATGTATGATTATCATAGGTTTCGATCGGTGTTTCGAAAGTTACAGGCGATTAAAGAAAATCGAGGAAACGGTAAGGAATAAATACCCCTTGGAATTTATTTCGGCAAAAAATGGAAAGTGTTTCGGTCGACTTGTGCTTATACGTGCTTAAAGAGGATGGAAAGAGGATCACAAAAATCGCAGGCAGAGCTTTCTAAGTGCATTATTTTCGAAGTTATAGCCAAAAAACCAATAACTTGATTAATCGAGGAAGAGCCTTGGCCGACCACTACAACTGAAACAATTTTTTTTTAAAGATGGGCTTTCGCTGATAGTCCTATCTTAAGGTACGCGTCGAGAGCTTCAAGAAAATGTATGATTAGCATAGGTTTCGATCGGTGTTTCGAAAGTTACAGGCGATTTAAGAAAATCGAGGAAACGGTAAGGAGTACATACCCATTGCAATTTATTTCGGCAAAAAATGGAAAGTGTTTCGGTCGACTTGTGCTTATACATGCTTAAAGAGGATGGAAAGAGGATCACAAAAATCGCAGGCAGAGCTTTCTAAGTGCATTATTTTCGAAGTTATAGTCAAAAAACCAATAACTTGATTAATCGAGGAAGAGCCTTGGTCGACCACTACCACTGAAACAATATTTTTTTTAAAGATGGGCTGTCGCTGATAGTCCTATCACAAGGTACTTGTCGACAGCTTCAAGAAAATGTATGATTATCATAGGTTTCGATCGGTGTTTCGAAAGTTACAGGCGATTATAGAAAATCGAGGAAACGGTAAGGAATACATACCCCTTGCAATTTATTTCGGCAAAAAATGGAAAGTGTTTCAGTCGACTTGTGCTTATACATGCTTAAAGAGGATGTAAAGAGGATCACAAAAATCGCAGGCAGAGCCTCCTAAGTGCATTATTTTCGAAGTTATCGCCAAAAAACCAAAGACTTGATTAATCGAGGAAGAGCCTTGGTCGACCAGTACAACTGAAACAATTTTTTATTAAAGATGGGCTTTCGCAGATCATCCTAACATAAGGTACGCGTCGAGAGCTTCAAGAAAATGTATGATTATCATAGGTTTCGATCGGTGTTTCGAAAGTTACAAGCGATTATAGAAAATCAAGGAAACGGTAAGGAATACATACCCCTTTTTTTTTCTTTTGCGTCCAGGAAATCTTCGGAAGACTTCTGCCCTCTCTTGGGGAAGAGGGCAGCGTATGTCAGATTAGGAATACATACCCCTTGCAATTTATTTCGGCAAAAAATGGAAAGTGTTTCGGTCGACTTGTTGTTATACATGCTTAAAGAGGATGTAAAGAGGATCACAAAAATCGCAGGCAGAGCCTCCTAAGTGCATTATTTTCGAAGTTACAGCCAAAACACCAAAGACTTGATTAATCGAGGAAGAGCCTTGGTCGACCACTACTACTGAAACAATATTTTTTTTAAAGATGAGCTGTCGCTCATAGTCCTATCTTAAGGTACGCGTCGACAGCTTCAAGAAAATGTAAGATTATAATAGGTTTCGATCGGTGTTTCGAAGTTACAGGCGATTATAGAAAATCGAGGAAACGGCAAGGAATACATACCCCTTGCAATTTATTTCGGCAAAAAAATGGAAAGTGTTTCAGTCGACTTGTGCTTATACATGCTTAAAGAGGATGTAAAGAGGATCACAAAAATCGAAGGCAGAGCCTCCTAAGTGCATTATTTTCGAAGTTACAGCCAAAAAACCAAAGGCTTGATTAATCGATGAAGAGCCTTGGTCGATCAGTACACTGAAACAATTTTTTATTAAAGAAGGGCTTTCGCTGATCATCCTAACTTGAGGTACGCGTCGAGAGCTTCAAGAAAATGTATGATTAACATAGGTTTCGATCGGTGTTTCGAAAGTTACAGGCGATTATAGAAAATCGAGGAAACGGTAAAGAATACATACCCCTTGCAATTTATTTCGGCAAAAAATGGAAAGTGTTTCGGTCGACTTGTTCTTATACATGCTTAAAGAGGATGTAAAGAGGATCACAAAAATCGCAGGCAGAGCTTTCTAAGTGCATTATTTTCGAAGTAATAGCCAAAAAACCAATAACTTGATTAATCGAGGAAGAGCCTTGGTCGACCACTACCACTGAAACAATATTTTTTTTAAAGATGGGCTGTCGCTGATAGTCCTATCACAAGGTACTTGTCGACAGCTTCAAGAAAATGTATGATTATCATAGGTTTCGATCGGTGTTTCGAAAGTTACAGGCGATTATAGAAAATCGAGGAAACGGTAAGGAATACATACCCCTTGCAATTTATTTCGGCAAAAAATGGAAAGTGTTTCAGTCGACTTGTGCTTATACATGCTTAAAGAGGATGTAAAGAGGATCACAAAAATCGCAGGCAGAGCCTCCTAAGTGCATTATTTTCGAAGTTACAGCCAAAAAACCAAAGGCTCGATTAATCGAGGAAGAGCCTTGGTCGATCAGTACACTGAAACAATTTTTTATTAAAGAAGGGCTTTCGCTGATCATCCTAACTTGAGGTACGCGTTGAGAGCTTCAAGAAAATGTATGATTATCATAGGTTTCGATCGGTGTTTCGAACGTTACAGGCGATTATAGAAAATCAAGGAAACGGTAAGGAATACATGCCCCGTGCAATTTATTTCGGCAAAAAATGAAAAGTGTTTCGCTCGACTTG
This sequence comes from Anoplius nigerrimus, assembly GCA_914767735.1. Lineage (NCBI taxonomy): Eukaryota > Metazoa > Arthropoda > Insecta > Hymenoptera > Pompilidae > Anoplius > Anoplius nigerrimus. The sequence continues at coordinate 2,053 of CAJZBX010000335.1, read as the reverse complement.
TGCTTATACACGCTAAAAGAGGATGGAAAGAGGATCACAAAAATCGCAGGCAGAGCTTTCTAAGTGCATTATTTTCGAAGTTACAGCCAAAAAACCAAAGACTTGATTAATCGAGGAAGAGGCTTGGTCGACCACTATTACTGAAACAATATTTTTTTTTAAAGATGAGCTGTCGCTCATAGTCCTATCTTAAGGTACGCGTCGACAGCTTCCAGAAAATGTATGATTATCATAGGTTTCGATCGGTGTTTCGAAAGTTACAGGCGATTAAAGAAAATCGAGGAAACGGTAAGGAATAAATACCCCTTGGAATTTATTTCGGCAAAAAATGGAAAGTGTTTCGGTCGACTTGTGCTTATACATGCTTAAAGAGGATGGAAAGAGGATCACAAAAATCGCAGGCAGAGCTTTCTAAGTGCATTATTTTCGAAGTTATAGTCAAAAAACCAATAACTTGATTAATCGAGGAAGAGCCTTGGTCGACCACTACCACTGAAACAATATTTTTTTTAAAGATGGGCTGTCGCTGATAGTCCTATCTCAAGGTACGCGTCGACAGCTTCAAGAAAATGTATGATTATCGTAGGGTTCGATCGGTGTTTCGAAAGTTACAGGCGATTATAGAAAATCGAGGAAACGGCAAGGAATACATACCCCTTGCAATTTATTTCGGCAAAAAATGGAAAGTGTTTCGGTCGACTTGTGCTTATACATGCTTAAAGAGGATGGAAAGAGGTACACAAAAATCGCAAGCAGAGCTTTCTAAGTGCATTATTTTCGAAGTTATCGCCAAAAAACCAAAGACTTGATTAATCGAGGAAGAGCCTTGGTCGACCAGTACAACTGAAACAATTTTTTATTAAAGATGGGCTTTCGCAGATCATCCTAACATAAGGTACGCGTCGAGAGCTTCAAGAAAATGTATGATTATCATAGGTTTCGATCGGTGTTTCGAAAGTTACAAGCGATTATAGAAAATCAAGGAAACGGTAAGGAATACATACCCCTTTTTTTTTCTTTTGCGTCCAGGAAATCTTCGGAAGACTTCTGCCCTCTCTTGGGGAAGAGGGCAGCGTATGTCAGATTAGGAATACATACCCCTTGCAATTTATTTCGGCAAAAAATGGAAAGTGTTTCGGTCGACTTGTTGTTATACATGCTTAAAGAGGATGTAAAGAGGATCACAAAAATCGCAGGCAGAGCCTCCTAAGTGCATTATTTTCGAAGTTACAGCCAAAACACCAAAGACTTGATTAATCGAGGAAGAGCCTTGGTCGACCACTACTACTGAAACAATATTTTTTTTAAAGATGAGCTGTCGCTCATAGTCCTATCTTAAGGTACGCGTCGACAGCTTCAAGAAAATGTAAGATTATAATAGGTTTCGATCGGTGTTTCGAAGTTACAGGCGATTATAGAAAATCGAGGAAACGGCAAGGAATACATACCCCTTGCAATTTATTTCGGCAAAAAAATGGAAAGTGTTTCAGTCGACTTGTGCTTATACATGCTTAAAGAGGATGTAAAGAGGATCACAAAAATCGCAGGCAGAGCCTCCTAAGTGCATTATTTTCGAAGTTACAGCCAAAAAACCAAAGGCTTGATTAATCGATGAAGAGCCTTGGTCGATCAGTACACTGAAACAATTTTTTATTAAAGAAGGGCTTTCGCTGATCATCCTAACTTGAGGTACGCGTCGAGAGCTTCAAGAAAATGTATGATTAACATAGGTTTCGATCGGTGTTTCGAAAGTTACAGGCGATTATAGAAAATCGAGGAAACGGTAAAGAATACATACCCCTTGCAATTTATTTCGGCAAAAAATGGAAAGTGTTTCGGTCGACTTGTTCTTATACATGCTTAAAGAGGATGTAAAGAGGATCACAAAAATCGCAGGCAGAGCTTTCTAAGTGCATTATTTTCGAAGTAATAGCCAAAAAACCAATAACTTGATTAATCGAGGAAGAGCCTTGGTCGACCACTACCACTGAAACAATATTTTTTTTAAAGATGGGCTGTCGCTGATAGTCCTATCACAAGGTACTTGTCGACA